>JBBMJY010000024.1:767906-778036 GCA_037833715.1 Toxotes lorentzi
TGTGTGTGTGTGTGTGTGTGTGTGTGTGTGTGTGTGTGTGTGTGTGTGTGTGTGTGTGCGCGTGTGTGTGTGTGTGTCTTCACCGGTGTTTTGGCTGCGATCCGGCAGAGAGCGGGTTTTCCTCCTCAGAGGAGCTGCAGACTTCTCCAGCTCCTCCTTCAGGATGATTTTACCCAGATTAGACTGAATCTGACAGGGAGAGAGAGGGAGGGAGAGAGAGGTACACGTTGTGTTATTACTGTAATAAACCACAGATTGGTGAATGCTGGTCCAGGAGCTGGATCAGGTCCTGGACCAAGACTCTTCAGAGTCTTTCAACATCCTGTGAAAGTGTGTGTTCAGCTGAGAATCGCCTCCTACCTTGTTGAGCTCTCGTGTCTGAAGAGATCTGAGTCCCCACAATTCATCATCCAGCTCCCCATCCTCCTCCTCATCTTCATCCCTCTGCACCTTCCTCCTCCACTCCTTCTCTAGAGGAGGAGAGGAAACAAGGAGAGGACAGAAGGAGAATGATAGGAAGTGAAAATGTGGGAGAGGAGAGAGAGAAAAAGAGAAGAACAGTCTGATTCATGAAGTGTTTAATCAGAATTCACAGCTGATTTTCAAATTATAAAAGTTCCACATTTACAGAATGTTCTAAATGCAGCATGAGGTGTGTGTGTGTGTGTGTCTGTGTGTGTGTGTGTGTGTGTGTGTGTGTTTGGGTTGTACCAATCACAGCCAGGGAGGGGGGGCATGGCCAATAGTCGGTCTCTATCGTGGAGGGCTGGTTTGGGTCTGGAGGCTGAGCTGCTGGAAACTTTGACGACTCGATGATCAGATCCTCGATGTGTTTCCCCTGAGGGAGCGCGGAGGACGACACATCTGTACACACACACACACACACACACACACACACACACACACACACACGGCGTGTTACAGCCGATTAAATGCAGTGAAGTCATGCTGCTGACCCACAGTCAGATTTATTCTTAAAGGCATCAGGAGAACCGGACCCTGTAAAATGCAGCTACAGGGAGAAGCTGTTGTTCTGTTCCTGGTTAAATGAACAGAACAGTTCAGAGCACAGGACGTTACTGTACCTTGTTTGTAGATGGGAGGTTTCTTGTAGATGTTGCTACCATTTTCTGAAAAAAAAAGTAAAAAATTGAGTTACAGTCAATTTTATGGTCTGGATTTTAGAAATAAAACTGAAGGGACCAAAAAATTCTGCAGAAATTTTATAAACTATGATTTTTTTTGCATGTAAATAAGCTTCTAAAAGGTTCAGGTGAGAAAAACTGTTGAGTTTATTAAATTAGACAATGAAACCAACTGATAAAACATAAACAGCATTTCAGGTCGTCACACTCCAGAGTGAGAGAGGAAAACAGGTTCAGGAGGATTTACCCGGCCTGTGGAAGTGCTGCACAGTGCCCTTGGCACCGGAGGAGTGTGTGTGTGCTGTGTGTGCTGTGTTTGGTGTGTTTGGTGTGTTCGGTGTGTGTGGTGTCGATGGTGTGTTTGTGCTGTGTGTTCTGCTGGTCTGGATGGTGGAACTAGGAGAGGATCCTCCAGGAGACCGGTTCTCCAGCCACTCCTTAGAGAGGTTCTGGACACAGAGAGGAAGACAGGGTCAGGCAGGAGGAAGGTTAGTGCTGAGACTTCACTCTGTCATCTCTAACCCTTCACATTCGTTCAGGGAGCTGTGACCTCTGACCTCCTCACTAATGGCTGTGTGTAATGCTGTGAATGTGGTGACTGGAGAGTTTCAGGGTCATACCTCTGGGGAGGGAGGAGGAGAGATGGAGCGAGGAGACAAGGACCTCTGGAAAATAAACGAAATAAAAACAATATAAAAATATAAACAGATTCCAACAACATATAATACAACATATAACATATAATACAGCTTTACAGTCTTAACGCACCAGCATCACACATATCAGCACCTGTGGCCTTTATTTTGAAAAGTGGCTCATCTAGTCGAGCTCTCTGAGGTGAAAGGTCATGACAGGTAACTCCTGTCAACTTCAGTTAATGACAGCCATGTTTAAAACACGGCAGGTTTTAATGGAATTCAATGAAACGTGTGAACGTCCTGAACTAACGAGGTGAGCGCTACATCATTTATCATCTATCTGTGCTGAGCATGCAGCCACTTAGGTTAGCTTAGCTTAGCTTATCTTAGCTTAGCATCAATCCGGGAACACATTCAGTTTTGTTTTTGTCTGCAGCTTCTCATTCGTACGAGCTGCCTGAGGAGACAAGCTCAGGGGACAGAGAGTCCCTCACATGTTTGATGGTTTGTTGAGGTTTGATTTTATGTAACGTGGGTTCCTCACAGCTCCTGAATGTCATGAGTAAAAGGATGATGATTGACACAATCCATGAAACCACCGATATAATCTGAGACAGACAGACAGGCCTCTAAACACACACGCAAGAAAAATATAGAAAATCACAAATATCACTTTCGGTCACCTCCAGAGGACTGTAGCTGTAGTGCGGCTGGTAGATCATCAGGTCTGGTCTCTCTATGTCCAGGATGGCTTTGTCTCTGGGTAACGCTGCAAAGTCCTTATAGCCGATAACCCCGTCCTCCACTCTGGCCTGGAGGGGGTGGGGGGTGGAAGAGAGACCCAGAGATTACAGATTACTGCCTCAAGATTAAGGATAGTATAACTAGATTTTACTGTGTGTGTGTGTGTGTGTGTGTGTCTCACCACGATGGCGGCAGCAGGGGATCCTGGGACGCTGGACCCTCTCAGCGATAACACACTTCCTGGAGATGTCTGAGCCAGCTGCTGCACACACACACACACACACACACACGGGTCAACCACAAACTGACTGTTTGTTATTTATTCACTAAACGTGGATTTAATGTTACGTCGCTCTTTAACAAACTTAACCGTAAAAATGAGACGTTTCTGTGACCTTTGTTTTCAGAGGGAATGAGAATGATTTTCTCAGATTTCGATTTAAGGTCCTGAAACTGAAAATCTCAGAGACAGTTGAACATCGGAAACAGAAACCGGAAGAAACACGAGTCTAAAGATTTTCTTCATATCACAGGGACACAAAAATAATGTTTACCTTGGGCATCATCCTGGCTGCTGATTGGTCAGTTTCTGAGAGAGAAACATACAGAAGATGGTGTTATGGTCACACAGTATTTGACTGTATGTACATAACATTATGAGCACTGACAGGTGACGTGAATGATCTCTTCATCATGACACCTGTTAGTGGGCGGGGTATATCAGGCAGCAGGTGAACATTTTGTCCTCACAGCTGATGTTAGAAGCAGGAAGTGTGAGGATTTGAGTGAGTTTGACCTCTGAGTCAGAGCATCTCCAACACTGCAGCTCCTGTGGGGAGTTCCTGGTCTGCAGAGGTCAGTATCTATCAGAAGTGGACCAGGGACAGGGTCATGGCTCATTGATACAGGCTGGGCCGTGTGGTCCGATCCAACAGACGAGCTACTGTTGCTCAAACTGCTGAAGAAGTTCATGCTGGTTCTGATAGAAAGGTGTCATCACAGTTTGTTGTGTATGGGGCTGCACAGCCTCAGACCAGTCAGGGGGCCCATGCTGACCCCTGTGCACCGCTGAAAGCTCCAACAATGGACACGAGAGAACCAGAACTGGACCACGGAGCAATGAAGGTGGCCTGGTCTGATGAATCACGGTTTCTTTTACATCACGTAGATTATATATATATAAGTAAATGTACAGGAAATGACAATTTAGGGATCAGCTGACAGATTTGTGTGTGTGTGTGTGTGTGTGTGTGTGTGTGTGTGTGTGTGTGTGTGTGTGCTGGAAAACAGAAATCTGCTGCAGAGGCTTTCTACTACAGACAGCTGCTGGACCAGAGCCCTGTATGGACCAGGGTTCAGCAGCTGCAGTTTCCCTGATGTCCACTAGATGCTGCTGTGGTCAAACTCCTTCTAACCTGGAGGGTCACAGCCCCCGCACGAGATAAATCTACAGGACGTTAGGAGAAAAGTAGAAGAGACGTGTCTTAGTAAATCTCTTAGGTAAACTGGTCATAACTGGTGGAAACCAGAGTTTGGATCATTGCTTGGTCATTTGACTTCTTTAACGGCAGTTTAAAGGTGAGGATGTTTCTCTGCAGGTCGATCTTTCATCGGTTGTTATTCGTCCTTCATCTCTGAACGAGATGTGTAAACAGCTCAGTCTGACTTCCATCTGAAATCAGGGGCGTTACAGGAACAGTCTGACGTCTGACTTCACGTCTGATTTACATGTTGTCACCTGAACAGGTGCAGAAACAGAAAGGTGAGGAGGCACTGTGCTTTACGGACGACTGAGGACAAGAGGATCTGGTTAAACACCGTTCACTCAACTCTCGTGTACATGGCTCTGCTGCAGCTGCTGGGCTGCCAGTTCTTTATTGTCTGATGAGACACAAAGGGATTGTTCCAGAGTCCACAGCTTTGTCCAACACACACACATAAACACACACACGTGGAGGTCTGGGTAACATGCGGTCAGCGATGGTAAAAGCCATGTACGCACGATGATGAAATACAGTCAGGGAGTGTGTGTGTGTGTGTGTGTGTGCGTGTGCGTGTGCGCGTGTGCGTGTGTGTGTGTGTGCGTGGGGTTACCTCAGGGAGAATAAGGGATCATGTTTGAATCTGTTCGTCTTCAGGGCTCTTCAGCCTGATCAGCACCTGAAACACAATCAAACAATCGATCAGAGGCCTGAAGACGAAATGAGCGAACTGTTTATAAACCAGGCATCGAGCTTCACACCTGAACCTCAGATTTGACCACAAACCACTCAGAGTTTCCACACATCTGATTTAACCTGAGCTTTTGTGATTGTTTGTCATTTTCATATTTAAATTATTTATATTTCTTAATATCATTTTTAAAAACAATGTGAAATTCTTCTTGTAACCATGTTCACAGTGACATCCAAACTTGGTGATGCTGTTTTTAAAGGGACTCACAGAATCCTTCACTAAATTTAAACCCTGAACGTTCACTCGATCATCATTCATTATTGTTTTCATATTCTTTTGAATTGCACGACTGTGCACGGAGTAAAAATTGTCCAGGTTGTGTGTGCAGATACATTTTACTTTCTCTTTTCTCACTGTTTCAGGTTTTCTGCTTCTTTGACAGATTTGTCCAGCATGTATACCCCCCCCCCCCCACCACCCACTCCGTGCCTCCTGTATTGATCTGTGCTGGTGTCTGGTGTCACTGACACTGAATAATTCATGAGTTCATATGTGGATGAGTGGATGACTGCTTCACCCTGACTGGGAGCTGTGGTCAGAGACCCTCAGAAACCCTCCATCTGTCCCTCACAGTCCCTCCGTCAGGTCCAATGGAATTTATGACTTTAAAACACTGTTTATGATAAAAATTCATCTGAAACCTTTAAGCTCCTGAACAGGAAAATGAAGACTTCGTACATTAAAGGGTTAAAATGGGTTAGGGTTAGACCAACACCAGACAGCTCTGGATTCCCGATAAGAAAGAGATCTCTGTTTGCCTCTGGAGAGAGATCAATTACAGTCTTAGGGCTCCTGGTGATCAATAACCTGATCAGTGAATTGAAGGGATCAGGTATCAGTTTGTCCACAGCCGCTCAGACGATGCCAGGCTGAACTATCTGTGTTTGGTTTCCACGGGAATGAACTGAAACCTAAAGGAAGGAAATCAATCTAAAAAGCGAGGGATGATTCAGAAAAGACCAACAAGCCGAGAGAGGACAGGGAGAAAAGGTCGACATGCTCTGAAATTCAAACCACGGTGTGTAGCTCTTGAACACAGATGGAGCCGTCGTCCTCCACACTGAGGCCCTGCTTCTATTTTCAGATTCAGCTTTTATTTTCAGGAAGTCGACACTGTTGCTAAGGGATGATGCTGCGGGAGACAAAGTGCAGCAGTTTAATCTGATAATGAAATCAGCTCCAAAATCACAGCAAACAACATGAAACTGAGCAAAGTTCTGTCGGGGGAGACGAAGCTGGAGACAGGAGGAGAAACATGAAGGGTCAGTCACCGGGTCTGTTCCTGACAGACCGGATCACACAGGATCGGAGTCCTTTATTTCCTCTGATTTCAGTATCTGAACCAAATGTTCAAGCTGAACTGTTTCACACTCTCTTTTTTTCTTTTTAACCTTCTGACTGAGTCTGTAATCAGGAGCCACTGTACTCAGTGTAGATAAGAGACTTCTTTGCCCTGAGCTCAGCCTCCCAGGCTCTGCACAATCGTCTGTGAACCTCAGTTAACGAAGTTCTGAAACTTAACAAGTGGAAGGGTGTGAACACACCACAATTACTAATTTTATTCAGAGCAGAAAGGCTCATTTAACTGTCTGTTTGCTGCAGGTTGAATTTGTTGAATACAACTTTATGACAGATTAAAAAAAAACATCTTTCCATGGATTCTTAACTGAGCGTTTGTTGTTGCTGCTGTTGTTGTTGTCCAGCAGATTTGCCTCTGTGAGTCTGCTGGGACGGGAGATAACTCACAGGAATGCTGGGAGATATCTGAGGGTTGCTAGGTTACCACACGCAGCCGTCCAATCAGCTGGCAGAAATGTGTGAGAAACAAAGAGAGGGATGCTGCACTAAAACTGACCTCCCACCATCAGACCACCCGGACGCTGAGACAGAGAGAGGGAGGCCCTGCAGGTCACCAACAACTGTCCATTGTTCCTAATACAACACACACACACACACACACACACACTGCAGGGGTCACAGTCTCAGGTAAACCCCACCCGACTGCCACGTCTGGGCAGTCATTCAAACCACCACTGCCCTGTTCCTCCTGCCCCTCAGCTCAGGAGTAATTCAGTGTGAATCCCAGTGAAGGGACTCCAGTTTGTTTCAGTCATCGTTCAGTGTTGAAACAATTTGTTCTGATCCAAATGTTTTTTCAATCTCTGATGTTTCTGAGAGTTTTTATCGTTTTTGGGAAAAAAAAAAACGGTTCCTAGAGATGAGTTCAAGGCAGCAACAGACAGACGTAATGTGACTGGCTGACTTCTGCAGAGGGCGTCGAGCTTCGTCTTTGTGCTTCTGTCACTGAGGAGGTCGTTAGTAGCGGTCACTGCTTTTTTACAATCACAGAAAACACAAACACAGGTCCTGAGAACGTGCAGACCTTATATTCCGATTTATAACTGCCACTGAGCTGACCTCTGGAACAGCCTCCAGCTCGTCAGCTACATGTGCAGACTGAGCTGTAGACCTGTCCAGGCGTCGTCTCTGGGCTGAGATCTGCACTGAGCAGCCTCCTCTGGATGTTACATAACGCTGTGCAGAGCTTTCTGCTCAGTGTCGTCCTGCTGGGTCTGAAGCCGTCTGTCCCATCACAGCTTTCGCGGAGTCGTGATGCAGTGAAATGAGAAACGTGTTGATGCCTGAAGCTGTAAGTGGGTCAGAGAATGACGCCTGCTGAGTCACAGCTTCACATTCACAGCTCTGACTCAGACTTCAGAGTCTCTGTCTCTTCAAACATCAGCCGACTGTCACATCTCCTTTTCCTCTTCACTCTTCCCTGTTTGCAGTTCTAAACCTACAGTTTGTGGTGCATAGTGGTGATGAGTGTGTGTGTGAGTGGGTGTGTGTGTGTGTGTGTGTGTGGGTTCTGAAGCCACTGGACCATGTGAGGAGCAGGTGTGACGGACTGTACTGGCAGCTGAATGATCAGACTCAGTCCTGTCGCCTTGAACTGCAACTCACGTATGTGTGTGTGTGTGTGTGTGTGTGTGTGTGTGTGTGTGTGAGTGTGTGTGTGTGAGTGAGTGTGTGTTGGCAGGCTCTTATCTCAGCTCACAGAGATGTGACCACACCCAGCCGGAACATCGTTAAGGTAACGGCTGCTGTCATTGGCTGACACGTGCGACATCACAGCGCCTGCGTAACATCCTTAACGTGTTTGTTCAGATTAACAGGAGATTGAAATGCTTCCTTCTTTCCTTCCCTCCTTAGTGTCCTCCTTTCTTCTGTGCTCCCTAATTTCTTTCCTCGACTCCTTCTGTCCTTCCCTACCTCCTCTCTTTCTTTCTAGTCTCCTCCTTTCCTTCCTCGTTGCCTCTGGGATCAGTTGTAGCTGATCATACGTGTTACATGGATGTTTTAAAGGTTGATCACGTGGCGTCAGAGTGGGCCTGCTCTGATATCAGAGGGGAGAGGAAGGTGTTGTTCTGAATAAAGCTCGTCCATCTGTCATATCAGCAAACTGCTCAACTTAAAATTCCTGACAGAGCTGACGGCGAGTGGACGGCAGCCTAAACGCCTGCAGCCAAAACAGCACAACACAACCCCCCCCCCACTGTCACCACCAGCACAATGCCACCACCACCAGCTCCACTGCTGGCAGTGCCCATGGCCTCATTCCTGCAGCATCAACAACCCCCCAGCCCCCTGCTGCTCAGAGATAAGAGCTGAGGCCTTCATCTGCTGCAGTGACAGACGACTGGATTCAGCCCACACGAGTTATTAAAGAAACATTCTGCTTTTACAACCTGAGGATTAAACAGGGAATCACAACCACACTGGTCTGCGGCTCCCAGCCTGGTGTCTGTGACCCCTGGAGGCATCACAGGATAAATGTGAAAGGTCATGAGACGATGATCCGGACAGAAAAACAGAAAAACACTTATTTCTGCTACACAAAGTTAGATGATTCTTCTTAAACACTAAAGATTCATTAGAATTAAAACATCAGTCTGTGACAGGTGGTCTCACACAGAGTTACAGTACAGCATGGCACACAGTAATTAGCTGAGTGAGTGCTGACGGACTGAGCACTGCTTTAATTCGGTGTTGATAATGATGAGGACAGATTCAGCACAGACGCAGGAATGACCCCGGTCCTGATCCCAGTCCTTTAATACTGGGTATCTACTGATTCTGAGTCAAATCCAAAAGACTCCGCTGCCTGGAGCCCGGTGTGGTGCTCATAGTAAAATGATTGATCTGACATTAATGAAAGTTTAACTGGGTTTAACCGCATGCGACTCGTGAAACTGACGTGATGAGCTAAAGAGAAGACGTCTCACTCTGACTGTACAGTCCTGCTACAGACTGATCTTTCATTTTGTCCTGGCATCAAACTGCTCTCGGAATCAAAGCTTCACCACATAAATAGCTTCATATTGATTATTATTCAGGTTTTATTTATCGTGGAAGAACAGGACTGTCACTTTAGTGATGTGATTATACTGAACATCTTTTCACTGTCTGCTGCCAAAACAACCAGATTTTCATACAGGAAATTACAGTTTCACCATAGAGTAAATACTACCAAAATCATGAGTGAAGCCAGGTGAACCAGGAAGAGTCAGACCGGTGACACAGTCTGAAGCTGGACCTCAGCTGATACAGGCTGCAGCTGAAATCAGCTGAGAACCGGCTTCTATTTGTGCTGCAGTAGAGTCTCAGTGGAGCAAAGTTTCTATTGTATAACATGAGTGAAGATGACTCATGTGTCCAGAAATAGAGGGGCCCGCCCACGCAGCACGGTGAGATGTTCAGGGACTATACGTGTACAGGACGCCATCAATAACACGCAAACTGTGAAACCTGCATGTTCTGAGACACCATTACAGTGAAATGTCAAAATATATTATATATATTATATTTATGTTGTCAAAAACATTAATATAAGTGAATATGTGAATTTAGCTCCAGTTTATATAAACCCAGGTCTAAGTCAGTCCAGTCTGGACCGGAGCAGTCCTGCAGTCCTCTCAGCTCCTGAATGTCCTAGCTCCTGTGTTGTTGTCCTGGAGGCCCTCATGTCCTGTTCATGTCCTGGATTCTCTTGTCAGTCTTGCCTTTTTCCCTGCCTGTCCACTGTCCTGGAGTGTCTGTTGTCTTACATTTTGGAAGCTTTTTAGTTTAGTTTAGTTTAAATTCTGTTTCCTGGCCCTGGACCTTATCTGGTTTTGATTTTGAGTTTAACAAAAAGGACTTTTCTAATACAAGCAGCAGTCTGGTCTGAGGTTTCTGCGTTTGGGTTCCCTCGTGTTCCGAAACCTGTGAGTGAACAGTTAATGACGGAGCAGCATCACACACACACACACACACACACACACACACACACACACACACACACACACACACACACACACACACACAC
>JBBMJY010000024.1:780249-814798 GCA_037833715.1 Toxotes lorentzi
AAACCAGAGCGAACCGTGTGGGGGGGGTGTGGGTGTGTGTGCGTGCGAGCGGGGACGGAAAAGGATACAATCGACACACACACACACACACACACACACACACACACACACACACACACACACACACACACACACGCACTCACACACGCACTCACACACACACCTGGCCTGAAAAGTAAAAGTAACAAGGACAACAACAACAATAATAAGGGGGTGTTATTGTTGTACTACTTCAAACTGAACTTAAACTCAAACCTCAGTACCTACATGTGTTTATTGTACATTCAGTACACACAATAAACACATTAATGATTTCTGCTTAGTAAACGAAATGGAAAAAGGAAGAACTTGCAGACTCAGCTGGAGTCTGATGTCTGATCGGAGTCATAAACTTACTCTTTGATCATTCCTGATTGATCATAACTTGAACAGCTGGGCTGTATTTTTGTTCCTCACCTCAGCTTCCTGCTCTGGTACTTTGTCCTCCTCCTCCCTCTCCATCAGCTCCGTCAGCTCCGTCTTCATGCCACCGCCCGGAGCATCATGCATTAATCAGAGCCCAGTGTGAGCTTCAGATAAAGGGGGTCCACTCACGGGTCTGGATGTTTGCCGCTGCAGAGCTGATGGCCTTAATTTGACTGAAGAGCAGCTTCATTCAGAGCAGCAGGTCAGAGAGGAAACTCTATTCAGCAGCACTCGAACCTATTCAGGACAAACTCACTGCTGAAGGTGATTTGACTGGTTGGGTCCTCAAACTGTGGTCTGTGGCCCTGCTGGGGTCACTGAGAGGCCTTCACTGTGTTGAGTCTGAATTCATCACACTGATCAGTGTGTGATCAGCCATTACAGGTGAATGAGGTCACACCTGTAAACTGCAGCATAATAAATAAAATGAAAGGACTGAATGAAATTATTTTAATATGCATATCATTTATATACAAAGGATTAATAATTAGAAATAATAGATCATTAATTGATAATACTAGAATATTATTTTATTTTTTTGTCAGGGTTATCTGCTGAGGTTAACCCAGCAGGTGTGCCATGGAGGTCAGGTGTTATCAGGGTCTCAGGGGGTCCAGGTGATGACCCTGATGGCGGTCTGAGCGGCACGCCGAATGTCCTGGTCCTCCTCTGCAGCCTCACTCTGCCTCACCAGCAGGGGGAGCTTCTCCAGCAGGAGGTGGCGACCGTCTGGAGCTTCAGCCAGCGAAGTCAGAGCCCGCAGGCAGTACATAATGAGGGCCTTCCTCCTCCTCCGCCTCTCCACATCCTCTGCTTCTTCCTCCTCTTTCTTCATGGACACCAGGTCGAGGAGGACAGGGACGACGTCCAGATCCAGACACTGCTGCTTCCCTGCAGGAGGAGGAGAGAAAGAGAACACTTTGTAGAAACCTGATAAAACCTGAATTCACTGCAGTTCAGATTCACACATCCGACTGGTTTCTTCAGCTGAGGCTCATGGGTTTTGTAGTGTTTAGAGTTATTCACCAAGATGTCAGAACAACTCTGGTTAGAAAATAAACCTGCAGCCTGATTACACGACCCAGAACAGTGTTTCTATGGTGACCATATGTATAATCAGATGACAGACATGAAAATGATCATTATCAACCTTTAAAACTGGAATTTACATGAAGAAAAACACTTCCAGCTGTGCTGCTGTCAACCTGAAACTGCCAATGGTGTGTGTTCATACCTGTGGTGATGATCACAGTGTACATGATGACTCCTGCAGCGTTGGCCTGAACCTCCAGGTCTTCATCCTGCAGCAGACCAACAAGGACAGGAAGTACTGCCTCCTCACACACCTTCTGCTTCCCATCCTCAGGAACACTGAAACCAGCAGACAGCAACAGAAGAAAGCGGCAAACACTAAAACCAGCAGACAGCAACAGAACAAACAGCAAACACTGAAACCAGCAGACAGCAACAGAAAGAAAGAGCCTGGTGTTTCACCTGAGGGCCATCATAGCTGCAGCTGCCTCTCTGCGGATGTTCACAGAGTGGTGGGAGAGTTTTTGGGCCAGCAGTGAGACACCATCAGAGGCCAGAGCTGGAAGAGCGTCCAGCCTGGAGCAGCAGCTGATGGTGGAGAGGAGCAGCACCTGCACCTCCTCCTCCTCCTCCTCTCTGAGCTTCAGCATCAGTTTAGGAACCAGAGTCAGGAGAGCGTCTGCACCTGGTGATATAACACCAGGTTAGACAAACTTGTTTGGAAGAGAAAACGAAGTTGAAGTTGGCTGATCTCTCACTCGTCCAAGTGTTGGATGGACTCAAAGGTGATGAGGTACCTGCAGGCAGCAGAGCGAGGCGGTTCATCACTCGATGGATGTTTCTCCTGCAGGAGGACGAGGAGTCGTCCAACACCTGTGAGAGGGGAGGCAGGAGGGAGGAGGAGAGCAGGGCCTGTCTGTGGGAGGAGACAGAGACACAAAATGACCCAATGGTCCCCTGACTGTTCAGCGTCCAAAGTGAGAGATGAGAGGAGCTGATCAGCATTTTGATTCGCTCACAGCCGGAGCCACTGCCTCATGAACTGGTTTCGCCCAGAGTTTTGCCTCTCGGGCTACACTGGGACATTGCTTTAGGCAGGAAAACCACAATGACATTCCTCTGTATGTTTACTTGTTCCAGAGGAACACAGCTTCAGGTTCACCTGGATGTTTACCGCCACCTGCTGGTGACATCACAGAGCACAGCGAGGACAAACAGCCTATCAGGAAACAGAATTATGATGTGAAAATGTGCAGAGTCACGTTAACAATGGATGTGTCTGATCCCTCTGAGCTGCAAATGAATGAATCATGGGACAATTTTACATGATTAACTTACTAATGGACATTATATCACATGTATTTGATTTTCTTAGTTTGTCAGGGTGGTGGGGAGCTGGAGTCTATCCCAGCTGGCTGTGGGTGAGATTGGTCTCACACACATGGATTGTGGGAAGGGGAGCCCTGGGATTTGAACCTGGAACCTTCTTACTATGAGGCGACCACTGCACCATCGTGTGCCACCACCCACCCCTTCACAGTGGAGGTGAAATGCTGCTCGTCACCCACCTGCCGGAGCTGTGGGCGGTCACCAGGTGAAGCAGCTCGCAGGTTCTTGTTCTGACTGACGGATCTCTGTCCGATAGCAAAACCTTCAACTGCTCCAGGAAACCTGCAGAAGACAAACGTGTGTCCGGAAGTTCTCAGCTCGCTCTCATTATGAATCTAAACTAAAGACAAATCCACGATGTGGAGCGGAATGTGCCATAAAATGGAAGAATACTCCAGCAGAGTACACAGCTGTGTAACTCCAGTCCTGCAGTTACACTCAGCGGCCGGAGGCTGAGTGGCACTGGTTCATTTGACGTGGTTGGATGTGAGTTGTACGGTAACCTACAAGAGACACTGAACTTTGAACTGGACCAACACAATCTTCTGCACTTCATGTGTATCTGCCACGCAAAGACTGTATGATATCCAGACTGTAAATATTCCAACCTGCTATCACATCAGAGTTTACTGATTCTATTATTTCATTTTATTTTATGCCTTTATTGTGTAAACTGCTCACGTGCCTTGAGCTGCCCCCAGGGGACAGAGAGTTCTCTGATTTGATTTGATTTGATTTGATTTGATTTGATTTGATTTGAAAGCTGAGTGTAGGTCACTGCAGCCCGTGCCTCTGCAGCAGGCCGCGGGTCTGTAACCCGGCTCATGCTGAAGTTACCTCCATTGACGGTCTGGTAGAGCCGCTCCGGGTCGTGCATCAGGTCGCAGAGTGAAGCCAGAGCCCGCTGCCTCCCGCCGGTGTCCGGCTGCTGCAGCTGCTCGAACAGCTGCGGAACGGCCCGCAGCCAGGCCACCGGAGCCCGGGTCGGGTCTATCAGAGCACCGGCCATCAGTAAGCTTAGGAGCTGATAAATCAGGGGCTAACCGGACTGAACGGCCAGGTAGCCCAGACTCCCCGCAGCTGTTGCCTAGTAACCGCATGTAAACATCCCGACGACGACGCTGCCTTCACGGCCTGTAGGGAAGTCGGTTTTTCTGGGACATCGAATTAATCAACAGGTCTTTTCGATCTAGTTTTAGTTTAGTTTCATTTCCACCACACATCCGTCCCGTCAGCTGCTGGCAGGAGCATAGACACGGAGGTGCACTCAAACAAGACCAGGCTCACAGGTGAAAACAGACAACAGGTAGCAAAGAGTCCACACAGTACTGACAGTAAACTGGGCAAAGAGGGCAAACTACCTGCAAGCACGTGAGGGAAATAAAGAGGTGTGTAGGTAGATGCTTATGAAGCTCCACACACTGGGATGGGAAACAGGTGAGGAGGTGGCTTTTTTTTTAGGTAAATTAAACCAACACAGACAAAATCTACTGATGTAACTATTTATTCATCTGGTCTTAAACGACCCAGAAAATTTAACAAAAATGTGGAGGGAGATGTCAAACAGAAACACAGGTGCACATTTTCTCTGCTGAACAACCTGACGAGCTGCGAGCACAAGGACAGGTTTTCATTTTGGAAGCAGACTGCACAGCTGAAAGAGTTTCCAACGTCTCCTCACCTTCACAAAACATCGCTGAACCTGATCAATAATCAAAGACCTCAAAGCAATAACCCTCAGAATAAAAACAAAACAAAAAAAATGTCATGTCTATTTCTTCTTTTTCTTGCTCTTCTTCCCTCCCTCTCCCTGCTGAGAGCTGGTGTCTCCTCCTCCACTCTTCTGGGTCCGAGTCTTTAGTTTAGGGATCATCTCCGCCACGTAAAACATCACATCTTTACCTGAGGGGAAAAAAAGATTTGAGCCTCGATCCTTTGAGGCAATAAAACCCTGGCAAAATTATTCTGGTTCATGTTATTACCCACACACACACCCACACAGCAGAGTGTGTTTAAGGCTTACGGGAGCTGAATTTCTCCACACAGAGGCCGCCATCTTCCTGTTTCAGCTGAACTCTGACACGACCTCTGAACTGGACGTCCCTGTTCCACTCCCTCGGATGCATTTTGTTCTGCAACACACACACACACACACACACACACACACACAATGTATAATGTCACCATCTGATGTGTGTGTAAGCCCTGATGAAGTGTGCGTGAGGCCTGTAGTCATCTTCACGGAGCACAGTTTCAGCCGCTGGGTTTACCTCCATATAGACGTTCATCCCAGCGGCCGTCAGGACGTCTCTGATCTCAGCGCAGGACGGATTCTCCACAGCCTGCAGACACACAGCACTCAAACTGTTCACCTCGTCACTGGTTTCACTTAGATAATCAGAGATAATCCATCAGTCTACGTCAGAAAACGTGCTCTGATGAAAGATCATGAAAACAGTGGACCCACCTTCTCTGTGGGGATCCTGCGTCCTTCAGCCAGCGTCTTCTTACTGTTGATGTAGACTGGATAGAGGCAGATGAACCTGGAATATGACGAACACAGAGTGACTCATGTTAGTCAAAATGGCCGTCACAGTTTCTGACGTTGTCAGACTGTAGCTCTGTTCAAATAACCATCGCAAGTCCAAAGATGTTCTGCTTGTTATCAGGGAGAAAGGGAGACAACTGAAAAGGCTGAACTCGTTTCGAATTTTTGTTTGATAAACAACGAAAATGATTAAATTTTCATTAAAATACTTCAGCAATTCTTTTTAAGTAAATCAACTAATCACTTCAGCTTCTGTGGCTGCTAAGATATTTTAAAGATCTGTTATCAGGACTGAATTATCTCGATATATAAATAAATAGATAGATAGATAGAGATTATATCTCTCGTAGAAACATTTAAGAAGCTTTATTTTCCAGAGCTGAAACGATTGATCAACAGAAAAATCATCTGCTGCTACTATTCTGATCATCCATTAATTCTTTATGTCATTTTTATATATTCTGCTGTTTCAGCTTCTCAGTTGTGAGGATTTGCTGCTTGCTTTGTCTAATGTCAGTGATTCCCAACCTGAGGGTCGGGCCCCTCCTGTGGGTCACAGGATAAATGTGAGGGGACAAATTAAGACGAAAAAAACAAAATGATTTTTGTGAAAAACCTGACAGTTTGATCTCTGAGTCTCACACATGTAAACACTATGACAAGTTTAGGGATCAATATTTCTAAGCCACTGACTTCTGACTCTCAGATCTGTCACCACTTAAAGCAGCAGAGAGGGACACACTGTGGGATCCTCTGGTTTAAATCACTGTACCGACTGAACGGCTCAGTGAAGAATTACCAACACCGCGACAACTTCCTGACTGAAAAGTCAAACTTCCCCAAATCTCACTGACATAGAACCGGCTGGCCTCCTAATGTGTTTTGCCATAAATACGATATAACGCAGAGGGGGATCGTGAAACCGACTTTTACACGTCATGCTAAAGGACCGCTCTGAGCTGACAGAGGTCCAGGCCAAACTTCATGTAAAACTACGCCATTTTAACATTAGCCACGGTTTCTGCTAAAGATGTCGTAAAACGTGACTTTAGATCGAATTCATTAGAAAACGTAACTGTCGTGGTATCGAGATAAACGTGATTCATTACGATATACATTTAACTCGGATTACACGACGGTTAGCTTCTCTTCCAGTCCTTCATTTCACTGCTGCAGTGAATCGTATGGACCAAACATGTAGTTTTTGGTGGATTAAAAGGTATAAATCCGAATTAAACGTTTGCCGAATTGAAGGATGGATCTTCAGAGGCGACACATTTACCACGTTGATGATTAATAACCAAGCTGCCTTTGCAGATACCAAAGTTGTCCTAAAACTGAAAAAGCGTCTATAGGAGTTTTACGATTAGCGAGCGGAGCGCTGTTAGCTTTAGCTTAGCTTGGTTAACAGGCTAGCTTTCACAAGCACTCACCTCTCTTTATCAGCGGGGTTCTGGGTCAGATGGGCCATGGTTCTGTCCGGATCTGGACTGGATACAGCGACGGTTTGACCTCTGCCCTAAAAGCACAGACTGTATGTGAAGATTTTTATATTGTTCCTGTTGCATACAGTCGGTGCGTTAAACACGCAGCCATATGGCCGCTTTACAACCGCATTCACTGTTGACAACCTGCCGGTGCGCTTCATTTATTGCACCGACTGCGCCGGCCAGTACGAAAAGGCGGTGCACCGCCCAGCTGGTGCGGTCGCAGGAAGTTGCTGAATAACAAACAAAGTGTAAAATTTTGTCATTATTCGTAACTGAAATGTTTTATGAGCGGTAACACTGAGACAGAGTGACATTTCCCCTTCTACATCTTTATTTCTGGTGAAGACTTTTCAACAGTTCATCTCCTAGTACTTGTGGGTGCAGCATGCTGTGGTTCAAGAATGAAAAAAAAAATTATGCATGAACGTGTTTATGGCATTTCTACCTCAGTATCCTGACCCGTGTCATGTCATCAGCCTGTCTAACAACAATAAAATATCCACTGTCGTGGAAATGCTGGGCAGCCATAGCTAAGCCTCGCACTGCACACAGTTTACAGTGGTAGCAACTGCAGATCAGATTTACAGCACAAAATTATTTGCAACTTCAAACTGAATACTTTGATTCTACAGTTCTATGTAAGTATTAACAGATAAATGTACTTAAATTATCAAAAGTAAAAGGATTCATGTTTCAGAAAAATGGTCTCTGGCAGTGGGCGGCACTATTACTATTGCTATTGCATTGTGTGCATCTATGTTGCACTTCATTGCTGTGGTTGTCCAAAGGTTTTTTACGGTTTACTTAGAGCAAGCATTTGGAGAATTTTTGCTCCTACTGCTTTAAGCTATCTTGCAGTTCATAGTTTGTCCACACAGCGGCGCTGGTGTTCTGACTCTGCGCGCTGCTGAAATGCCCGGATGTTATTGTAGCTAGCTCTTTTAGCAAATCGGCTAGCCGCTGCGACGCCGCTGATTCTGCAGCTACGGTCTGCCGCATCGGGGACTTTCGACCCTTTTGACTTCCACGGCCTATATAAACTGATTTTTAACGTCGGTAATTCAACATCGGCAGTTTATCATGATAGAAGTTGACTGAAGGGCTCGTTAATTTTAGGTCTTATCGTTGATTTTCCAACCGGTTTGGCGGGACTAGATCGGGTTAACAATACGACGAGCTACAAGCTAAAGCAGCTAGCGCTGAGATACAGGCCAGTTTGTTTTTTCAGGTAGCTAACACAGCTAGCTTAGCAAGCTACCGCGGCTGTCATGGAAGACAAATCTTTTACTAAGGAATTAGACCAATGGATCGAACAGCTAAACGAGTGTAAGCAGCTAACGGAAAACCAAGTCAGGACACTCTGTGAGAAGGTAAGTGGGCTACATCAGCCCGGGTTTTATCCTGACTCAGTCGGCCTCGCTTTCAATGTGGCCTACATTGCGAAAGCGGCTCCGACTAATTTCTGCAATGAGGTGACGGCAGCGGTGGCTATTTTCTCCCTGTTTTCGACCAGTCATCCTAAGGTTGTCAATGTTTCACGGCACCGTAGCCAAAGTTAAATCGTTTTTCAAACCAGATATTTTCGCTAAGTGCACGCCCGAGCCTTAAAAATGATGAGATTGTGATGGTTGTCCAACAACCGTCGTCTGAGGGCAGACAGGCCGACAATTCGCATCTTTCACATCATTGCCATCAAATAGACGGATCCCATTTTACTGCCTGTTTATTAACAATTTTGTGGCCAAACAAGGACTACACTGATGTTTGATTCTGGAGTCTTATATCATTTTTCACATGTTAAAAGTACATTTATGTGAATACGTGTGTGTGTGTTGAGATTTGCACCGCGCCCTGTGTTTATCGATCAGCCGCTTTATTGCATAAACCTGACAAGCCTCTGTTTTCAGGCGTCTCCTCAGTTTTGTTGAACCATTCAACAACTCGTTTGGTAGCTTTTCTGATTCATGGGCCTTTACTGTTACCACAACACGCTTTATAGGTTTAAATCACAGTACTGAGGAGCTGCAGGCTGTTTTCTGTCCTGAACGTGCAGATGGATCATTTAGGTTCTGTGTGAGCTGAATGAATGAAAGAAAGGACTCAGAACCTTGGTTTAATCTGTAAATCACTGTATCATCTGTTCCAGCTCATGTGAGATTTATAGAAAAATAACTGGCTTTGTTGATAACTGATTATCAACAAAGTTGTTTGACTCATTGATTCAGACACAAGTTGTGAAAAATGCTGAATCTTTGCAGATTTCAGCCTGTCAGAAGAGAAGATTTGTTTCTTTGACATAAATCAGTGTAAATTGGATAGATCCGGGACGTTTGACAATTATTTAATATTTTGTAGACCTATGAATGAATTGAAAACATATTGGCAGATTATCCAATAATGAAAATAAATAGTTGTTAGCTGCAACCCTACCTATAAAGAACAGTTATTTTCACAATAGAAATCCTTATTCAGTGAAATGTCTAAAATAATGACTAACGCCTGTCGCATTAGAACAGAAGCAGACCTGGAAGTTGGGTGGGTGGTGATCAAAGCGAATTGTCAGTTGTTTTTTTGTTTTTTTTGGGGAATAATTTATTTGTTTATTTTTTGTTATGTTACTGAGGTTTTTAACTGTAAATTTAGTCAGAGTTTCTTACACTGATACAGCCATACAGCCTTTAACTGCTATCATTTTCTATTTTAATCAGCTAAGCCTGCAAACAACATTTATTTTCATTATTGATTTAATCAGATGATTATTTTTCTGATTGTGCTGTTAATGAAACCCAAAAGTCCAACATTTTTATGTAGTTAGTCAGTTGTCTCATTTGAGAAGCTTTGAAAAATGACTAAAAGCACTAGTCAGTTATTGAAGTGTTGAAGATTATTAATCTGTTTATCAACTAATATTGATGATATTTTTTTGCTTGCATCACAGCAAGAGTGAAACACTTGTTCAAGCATTAGAAATACATAAACCACAGATTAGTGGTTTTTTTTTCCCATTGTCGTCAGGACATCTACTACAGTTCGTTTCAAACGCTACGGTGTCCTGTGAGGTCACTCAGACTCGACATCTCAAAATAGGCTCCTGGTCTGTCATGGAGGCTAAACATGGGCGCGTATGACATGAGTTGCTGTTTGTGTGTCGGTGAAGAGTTTTATTTAAGCTTCTGTCTGCTCGCGAAATCACTTCAGTGTCTGAGATGTGTTTTACAGAAAAAGTTCAGTAATGAAATAAAGAATCTGTGTGTTTGTCTTCTCTACAGGCCAAGGAGATTCTGACCAAGGAGTCCAATGTTCAGGAGGTGAGATTTCCCACAGTGCTGGAGTCTGTTCTCAGCAACATCACAGAAAAATCACTCCCTTAATGATTGATGTTCAGCACAACACGCCGGCCTTCAGGGTCCATTATAGAGCTGGAAAACTATTGACAACTAATGACAAGGATGTGAAACCCAAATTTTTAGACCTTTTATAGTAAAGTATTCATCAGCTAATTATATAATTTATTTATTTTTGTAATTTGACTGTGAAAATCTTAGTTGTTGCCTGAACTTTTAAATTACAGAAACAAAAATACACAAAAACTACAAAAACACAGCTCAGATGGTGAAACCTCCAGCTGCTGGAAGGTTTCCAGACTTCATCACAAAGGGAAGTAGAATAAAAATGTTCAAAGTTTTTTTTCAGTCTCCTGTACAGCACAGATCAGTTCATGTAGGTGAAGGAGGGGGTTGTTCCTAAATGAGATTTACACCTTCTGATGAAAAGATTGATGCTTCACTTGAAACCAAACAGTATTTCTACACTTAAGCAGCAAATAAAGTTTCTTGTATTTATAATAGATGTTTAGATCTGTATTTTAGAAAACAACAAATCTCAGGATCTGATTTTCAGTGTTGATCCCTCCAGCATTTTTGGAGCAGAATGTGACCGAGCGTCCACAGTCTGAACAACATCACACCTTGTTTACTCTGAAAACTGTGTCTCTGCTGAGCTGCAGGCTCACACGCACGTTTCTTTTTAAATGTCACTGAGTCTTTATAGAAACCGTTTCTACCCAGAATGTCTCAGCCAAAATAAAATCCTTAATAATTTGTCCTTTACCTAACATTGAGCCGGATGTAATATTTCAAGTCATGCGAGTCTTAGACTTTTCAGAGTGCTCATTGCTTATTTGCTGTGCACAGGTTTAGGTGTTTCCCAAATTTAATTAGAGGTTTTTGTTGAGTTAATTTTAGTTTCCATTACTCTGGTGATGTTAAAGTACTTCACCACTAACGAGGAAATGAAAACTCATTTTAGGGAATTGCAGTGTGTTTATAGCAGAAGTTGGTTAGTGGTACTCGCATCAGGGATGGATTGACTTGGTAAATAATCTGTGTTACCTGTCCTCTCAGGTGCGATGCCCGGTGACGGTGTGCGGCGACGTCCATGGTCAGTTCCATGACCTGATGGAGCTGTTTAAGATCGGAGGCAAGTCTCCCGACACCAACTACCTGTTCATGGGAGACTATGTTGACAGAGGCTACTACTCCGTGGAGACGGTCACGCTGCTCGTCACGCTAAAGGTAAACGCAGTGCAGCGTAGAAGCTACCAGGCAACACATGGAATATTCTGCTGGAGGCTGTTTGATCATCAAAGTCAACATCTTAGCAAACGGCACCTGCCCCTTATCTGGGTCTAGGTCACGTAATTAATTCTTTCAGTCAGAATTATTACGTAAGCACTGACAAAAATCTCTGATTTTAGAGTTTCATGGTTCAACTGTAGCCTCATGAGTGAAACAAGAAACCCCAGAGAGACTGAAAGTAACGGTGCATTCAGGCTCCTTAACTCTTCAGGTCAAAAATCCCACTTACACTCTCACTGAGTTTACCAGTACTTACCAGTTTACCAGTACTTACCAGTGGTTCTGAAAGGAACAAAGTCACTGTGAGATATAAAACACTAAATTAAAGAGACGCTTGTGGAACACTGGACCGAAACGTCTTCTGTGTAGACGAGTGAGTCAACCCACAAGAACAAACTCGTCTAAAGAAGAGCAGTCGTTAGACCATCCTGCTCCACAGTTTGACTTAACAATTCTCCAACATCAGTTTCAAACAGAGTGGACAGGAGACATAATGCATCCAGAACTGAGCTGTGCCTCAGTTTATATGAATGGCAACTAGTTTTATTACGTCATTTAACAAAAAAAACCTCATTGATCAGTATCTGATCGATTGATTCTCAGTCAGCTCTCTGAGGCTACAAGCCTGTGGACATTTTGTATATCGTGACAAACCTGATGAGGAGGAGACTGAACCTGTTTCTCCACTTTCCTTAATGCATCTAAAAATAATCATCAGTTCCTCTGAATTTGGTTTAGTCAAACGAAAGTGAACAAACACGTTGGATCCTCATCGCTTCAGAGGCTGAACTTATGGTTTGACTGAAATGTTCTTTCCTCTGAGCAGACACACACTGGGACAGCTGACTGTCCCAGTGTGTGTCATTAGTTGCAACTTTCTGATTTTTTTTTGTTGTTCTGTCATTCAGGTTCGTTTCCAGGAGCGAATCACCATCCTGCGAGGGAACCACGAGTCGCGGCAGATCACGCAGGTCTACGGCTTCTACGATGAGTGCCTGAGGAAGTACGGCAACGCCAACGTCTGGAAGTACTTCACAGACCTGTTTGACTACCTGCCGCTCACCGCACTGGTCGATGGACAGGTAGGAGAGTTAGCTAGGACGCAGGTTTTCTCATCCTGGTGAAATGTGATGCTCTTCCTCTGATACAGGATGTTGTAATGGTGTAAGGTCGCTGCTGAGGAGACGGAGATGAGTTTCTTAGTGTTAATGGTTTAACACAAAGAACATGTATGTTGCACGTACAGCAGATTGTAGCCTATATTTCTTTGTATTTTTCATATGCTGCTTTTAAAATGGTCTGTTTTGTATTATTTACAGTTTTATACTTAGACTTTATATATATATAGATAGATATATTTTATTCGTCCCTCAGAGGGAAAGGAAGAGTTTCATTGTACAGGGAAACATGTTTCCTTACTGTGCATATGACAGTAAATATGAATTTAAATCAGCAGTTCTCAAACTTTAATTCTTCCCTTTACACTGAAAGTTGGATAAAGGGAAAAATCATTTTTCTTTACTATTTAAAAAAAAAAAAGTAACTCAGATAAACCCCGTGTTTCATCATGCACCTGTTTTTATTTCAGATCTTCTGTCTCCACGGAGGTTTGTCTCCTTCCATAGACACTCTGGATCACATACGAGCTCTGGACCGCCTGCAAGAAGTCCCACATGAGGTGAACACACCATAAGATAAACCTAGTGTTCTACCTATTGCTGTGTTTTTCTTCCTGTCAACATATCCCCTGTGCTGTTTCAAACCAAACAGACCTTCATCACTTTCTGATTCCTCATCTCTTAAGCTCATTGGTTCCTTAGTTTCATTTTTTTAAAAGGAGCCAATAGTACATTTCTTTGGGGACTATTTTAGTGATTTATGATGTAGTGATTTTTGGAGCAGCAGGACTGTGTTTATACACACACAGTAGTTTATACTGTGTGTGTTCACAGTGATGAAGGAACATGTCACACAGTGTGACAGTGTTGATCACTGATGTGTTTTTATAGTTACAGTTAATATAAAATATCAGCACACCTCTTCTTTGGCCTCCAGGTCAACTTTGATATTATTTTTTAAGCTTGAGTTATTGTCCTAAAACAGCACTGCAGTCAGTTTGTGAAGTGTAAAGTATTGATAAAACATAGTAATGATGCATTGTCGCATGACATTATCAGTATGACTCTGGAGGGGATAGGCTGAGGTTTGATCAACATAAAACAAATGTAATTATGTGCTTTACCTAATGAAAGAAAGGATGTCCAGCACTGTGAAGAGGTAGTGACTCTCCCTCTCTTTCTCTCAGGGCCCCATGTGCGACCTGCTGTGGTCGGACCCTGATGATCGTGGTGGGTGGGGTATCTCTCCTCGAGGTGCCGGCTACACCTTCGGACAGGACATCTCTGAAACCTTCAACCACGCCAACGGCCTCACCCTGGTGTCCCGTGCCCATCAGCTGGTCATGGAGGTAAAATGGCCGCACACAGACCCACAGAAACTAGATTTGTTGTATTTATGATTCACGCTTGGGCCCCATGGAAACCTACCTAAATCCTACGTGCATAAAGTGTCATAAAAGAGAGACCTGATCTGAAGGGGGACTGAGCTCGCTCAGATCCAACCCACATAGACCAGATCCAAAACTTGGTCAACCTTAACAACAACCAGAACAGAGAGAAAACACTGGTAATGATCTTTCAGTGAATGCATTGAATTAACAAGCAGCTGTGGAGGGAAAGAGCACCAATATCTGGATTGAAGGAGAAGGAGGTTGTCTTAAGAACAGAGTCATAGAAACTAAAATAATGTTTACATTAAAACTCTTTGTCTAACTGGGCGATAGATGGACAGAAGTCGCTGTTCTAACCTGTTTAACCTGTGAAGAACTGTTTGAATTTACTGCTTTCCACCTCAAAAATGAGAGTTTGGAGTTTTACCGGAGGTTCCACATTGGTTACTTTTTTTCCTAACAAATATTTTTGATAAGGATGCTGTTGTGACTGCTGCGTTTAAAATGAACCCATGCTCTAAAGAAGGTGTGAAACCCAAAGCAGTGCACACAGTAAAACACCTGACGCCGATTACACTGACGACCTATCAGTAATCTCCACACATCTGAAGTTTGGCTCACATGCTCACACACAAGTGGACTGGAAGATCCTAATAAATTCAGTCTCCATGGAAACATAATATAAGGGTGCAGTGCTCCTCCATCCCTGTTTCTGTACCAGACTCACTCCCACTGTGGTTCAGTGTGAGAGTCTCTTTACCTGACATGGAGCTCACACACTTCCTGTTCAGACCTGCTTTAAACTTATGTGACTGTATCTTTGAAACTGAAGAGAAGTTGCATTTGAATCCAGTGTGAATCAGAAGAGCAAATGAGAATCTTTTCACACTCTTGGAAAACTTTCCATTGACAAGTAGTTAATGAATTTTGTGATTCATCCATTAGTTGTAGTTAATGGCCTCCCAGAAAAGACTTGAACCCGAAGTCCTATCTTCATATTTCATATCTGACCACACACACTGTTTTTAGACCAGGTGTCACACAGTGATGATGTATGTGCTAAAATCTATTGTCCTGCTCTGTGTGAGACTTCTGTCAGGTGACCCTGGCTGTGGTCAGTTGGCGCTTGGAATGAAACTCCGTGTGTTTTCTTACCATCAGGGCTACAACTGGGGCCATGACAAGAATGTGGTGACCATCTTTAGTGCTCCAAACTACTGCTACCGCTGTGGAAACCAGGCAGCCATCATGGAACTGGACGACACTCTGAAATACTCTTTGTAAGTACAAAGGCACTAAAGAAGTAGGCCTTCATGTTTACCTAAGGTTCAGGTGGGGCTGGGTGATGGACTGAAATGTTTAGATTCATTAGAACTGATGCTCTTTCACAGCCACATTAGTTAGTGCTCCTGCTGCAGTTCACCTTGGTTTACAGTAGGTGAAGCCACAGATACTCACACTCCACAGCTGCCAGATAACCTGCGTTGTTGTTCTCGTTTAATTTTTTTTGCATTTTGCTGGAAAAAGTCGAAATAAAAATAGAATGAAATTCTAAAAAAAAAAAAAGTGCTGCTAATCTTTTGATTAGCCTTTTAAGGTACAAGCCTTAACAACATCCTGTTTCACACGTCTTCTGATTGTGACATCGTTAATAACAAACGATTTCTGCCTCCTCAGCCTTCAGTTTGACCCCGCCCCCCGTCGCGGTGAGCCCCATGTGACCAGACGCACTCCTGACTACTTCCTGTGAACGTCCAAAGCCATCCCTGTCAGTTATCCATGAAGCTCCACCCCCTCTCCTCACCCCCTTCATTTTGGATGGAAAGAAGACATTAATAATAATAATAATGATGATGATGATACTGTACCAGGGAGAATAGAAACAAACGATTGGCTGATGAATCCAAGATTTTAACAAAGAGAAACTTAAAGAGCGGCCCCCTCTACAGTCGTGTTTTCAATATGCTGTCATTAATGCTGTGCTTCTGGGGAAAAAACAACACGTACAACTATGATGATTTTTTTTTTGTTTATTACATGTTTGAAAATGAGATAATAAAACTACCAACGTGGACCAAATGTGCCATATTCTGATCCTTTTACAACATGTACAACGCGCAAGGTTTTTTCTTTTTGTTTTTCTGGGTTATTTTTGTTTGTTTTTTTTGTAGACCAGCACTATAACCCTACCTACCTGACATCACCACCACTCATCACATCTCATGGCATACAGTATGTGCTTTTTCTGTTGCAAGATAATTTTAAAAAAGGAAAAAAAGTTTGCTTCAAGTAGTACAGCTGTCAGTTTTAGCTGTCCAGGCTGCAGCCGGTGGTCATCTCAGCAAGTATATTACTGTAATTTGAATAAAGACAACAGACGTATGAAATAAAATGTCCTATTGACAAACTACTGGACTGCGTCAGTGTCGTTTCTTTAGCTTTGTAGAAGCTACAAAATCCAACTCTGACATTAAACATTAGTGTAAGTATAAAGTAGCAGAAAGTACCTCAAACTTTAGTAACTACAGTATCTGAGTAAATGTACTACGATACTTTTCACCACAGGCTGATTAATGGAAATTAAATTTGGGGAAAGTATAATTAGGATTGACGATATGACTATGATGAAGTGGATGAGGTTTTTAAATGTGTAGTTTTAAAGCACAAATACATAGAATAAATAAATTATGAAAAAAAAAAAACCCATAAGTGCTGAACTGGCTTCAGTCTCGTACTCTACCCCAAATATCGCGAGAGTTTCCGGGCCGCGCACAAGTAACCGTCGCCACGTTAGCCTCTTAGATAAACTTCCCGACGGCCCATCGTCAGCTGATAAAAAGGTCGGTGTTTGTGGTATAAATGAGTTCAGCTGCCGTTCAGTGTGTCAGCGTCAGGTTTACCTGTGGGCTGAAATCAGTCTCGTCTGTTGTTCACGGTCAGTCAGTGGTGTTTAGCTCATCGGCTAACTAGCATGATAAGATAAAAATACATTAGCTGCCGGTGAGGGGGCAATAAGAGACAATGTTCTGTTTCCTAAAACACGTTTAAGTTAATATTAGCAAGTTAATGTTATTTTATCACACTTTTGTCATAATTAAGTTCACGGTTTTATCTGATTGACATTACGTTATTGGAGCTCCACATTGTTGGTTGTGTCCTTTCATTGACGTGGGTCACCTGATGTCAGGGTTAGTTAATCAGCTGACAGCCACAAGGAGACAAACTAAAAGTCTCATTTCACAGTGTTGGGCTCATGGTGACAGCAGTTTGTTATAAGACTGGTTGATGTACGTTACGGATCTTAAATCCCATGTTTAATGTCCAGTTTTAACCTTCAGACGCAGGGTGCTTCGTGCTGTAACCAGCTGTTTAGAAACCCAGATGAGTCCCAGTTCGTGTCTCATGTCTTATGGACGTTCAGGTCACTGCTTACGTTTTTACAGACAGATGAATCCGTGATCTTTGAAAAACCTAAAAAGTTACTGAACAACACAAAGTGCGGTTTAACACTGACAACAACAACTTGAGCTGCTGAAAGAATTCGTCAACTGGATTCATCAGTGATGAGTGGTCCAGTGTAGGGCTGATCGATTTATCGTTTTCTGATCGAACGTTTTCTGATAACTTTAGTTTTCATTCTTGCATTAGAGTAATGGCATTTAATGTTTTAATGGTATGATGTGATTTTCTGTCATGTTTGTAAATGTTACCGTACACTGTGAATATTACACTGAAGCTTGATTGATTGATTGTGAATCAAATCGAAATCACAATATCTGCCAGAAATGAAATAATCAATGAAATGTGATGGAAATGCACAAGAGGCACAAACCAGGGCCAGACTGAAACACATGTGCTGTAACTGTAAAGGAAATCTGTGTTCCCCTTCCACAGGCTGTCGACTTCCCACCAACCCCTGCACGTCAGACTGAGCTAATGTCATGGAGATGAAGATGAGGAGGAGGAGGGTGGTGCAGTTAGACCTCTGATCTCTGTCTGTCTGTATGGAGGATGTGGTTCTGCACTATCAGTCTGGATCAGCAGATGGGCTCAGCTCTCTGTTGGAGAGAACAGAGAAGCTGCTGGAGCCTTTCCCCTGTCGGACTCCTCCGGTCTTTGCACCCTGGTTCCCGACCACTACGGCAGACCCCCGGCTGCCCATCAGACCCGCCGAACCAGCGCCTGTCATCACCTCCTCAAGTGATGTACTCATCTCTGACAACAGGCCACACCCTCACACAGCAGTGACTAAATCGCTTCCTAAAAACAAACTACAGAGACCTAAACCTGACGGCCTCGTTGCTGAAAAATGTTATGATGCAGAGACGACAAGAAGTCCTCCTGAAAAAACCCCAAACCGTCTCCTCCCATCATCGCTCTGTCAGAAACCAGAGAGACGCGTCACCAGACTGTTGCCACAGAAAGACAGAGATGGCTTCACAGACTCTCTGATCAAACGCTCCTGGAGCGTCTTTACACCGAGAGGAGTCCTGCTGCAGAGCACCCAGCCGCTGTCCAAACACTTTGATCACATGGTGTCAGTCCATGGGCTCCACCTCCACCAGAGGGCCAAATGGGTGATCAGTGAGCACAACTGTGGGGTGGCCCAGGACGTGGAACAGGTCAGCAGATCACTCATGAAACAGGACTAAGAGTCTGTAGCCGGTCAGTCTGTAACAGCTGTGTAGCAGAGGGAGACAGGAGACGTGGGGAGAGACGTGGGAGTGAGCACTCTCAGCAGTGTTCACAGAGAAACAGGCTGTTTTTGTTTCTTCTGTCTCGTGTAGCTCAGCTTTCATGTTGTCATTGTCGCACACTGCCCTCCTCACACATGTTCACACATCACGGCTGTTTTCTCCTGATGCCAGCTTGTGTGTTTTCTTTCTTCTCTTTGGTCTCGTGCTTTTCTTTTCCTTTTGTGTGACACTTTTGTCACATTTCAAATGGGCAGAGTTGTGCTGTAAACGCTGATATCACAGTTTGTGGTTAGTGTTTATGTTTCAGTCAGGTGTGACTGTGGATCTTTATCTGTCCTGCACTTTGTTTTTCCACTGTGCTCAGCACCTCATCACATTTAGACCATGTCACATTTGACAGTAAAGTAAAGTCTTTTGGCGTCAAACTATTTGAATAAAACAAATGATTTGAATATTTCGAGCTGTGGGAAGTTATAACCAGCTTTTTTTTTTTACAATTTCTTGGTATTTTTTTTAGACCAAATGATTATTTGTGAAAATAATCTTCAGATTAATCAATAATGAAAATAATAATTAGTAGAACCCTTGTTTCTGGTTTGTGTTGATACGTATAAAGTGAACCTTTGCCGTATTTTAATAAATTTTCTGAGTGGGATTTTGTTGTTGTATCATTGGACCTTTTCACGCATCATTGAAATGGGACAGAGAATGAATTACACTGCTCTCTCGACCTCAGCTCCTCCTGTTTTATTTCCCTCCTCACCTTTTGGTCCTCACCCCTTCAGGTGTGGCGGACTCTGACCCGGTCTGTGCGGAGCTCCAGGCTGCCGACGTGTAACGCCAACATCCAGAGGGATCGGGCAGAGATCTGGGTGTTCTGCGACGTTCTGTACTCGGAGCAGGTGGGGCATTTCCTGAAGGAGGAGCTGCAGCTGTCGGGGCGGATCAGCCTGTCGGTCCACAGACTGGGAAACATCTTCAGCCTGTAGAGAAACTTCAGCTGGATATAAACTGACATACCTGTGAACATGGCAGAGAAGGATCAGAAACCCAGATCAGGTGTTTACACGGCACATCATCCTGGTTTATGACAGAGAACTTCAGCTAGAATTTCCCGGTTTCTCAAAACTGTGGTAAGGCCTTATTCAGGTTTCTGAACCAGGATGAAGTGTTTGCATAAACAACACATAACCACAGGGGAGTTTCATAAAGACAGAACCTGTAAAACCAGGCTTATTTTCAGGAAAACGTGTTCTCATAGTGCAAGAAAACTGGTAAATTAAATTTTATTTCCACCGAGCTGTTCAAAACTAGAGTTACAAGGTGCTTCACAGGGACACAGAAAATACTATACCATAAAATATAGCAGGGTGTGGTCAAAAATGCTGATCTGTGGCACTGGCTCAGTAGAACTCCATTAACTTAATGAACTGAACGACAGGGAAATTAAAACCATAGATTTGTCCTTCTGTGCCAAAATTCAGCTTGTTCTGTGTATTTATACATTTTGTAAATAAAGGTTTTATATTTTTTTAATGGTGTCTGTAGTGATGGGTGGATGTACTGTCCTGCATGTGATGTGCAGTTTGTTCTGGAAAAGCTGCAGCAGCAGTCACATGATACGGGAGTCACCCTGCTTTTCACTGGGAGAAAAAAAAACTGGTCCACCGTCTCACACTCACTCACTCACTCACACACTCACAATCATACTCACTCACTCACTCACACACTCACACTCACTCGCTCACTCACTCACACACACTCACACTCACTCACACTCATACTCACTCACTCACACTCACACTCACTCACACACACTCACTCACACTCACTCACACACACACTCACTCACTCACACTCACTCACACACACTCGCTCACTCACACACACACACACTCACTCACTCACACACTCACTCACTCACTCACACACACACACTCACTCACCATTTTCAAAGACCAGTGACTGTATAAGACCTGAATGAACGGACGGCATGAGTACAGTGTACTCTCTCACACACACATACACACTCTTTGTGTATGTGTGTGTCCCTTGTCTTGACAGCACTGCACACTGCATTAAAATCTAGGTTACCGGATGTGACGCCAGTGCCCTGCCTCCCTGCCCAGCGGTAATCGGGTGTAATCTCTTAGATCCATTTTTGGGTCATTCTAACGAACATGCGATGTAAAGGGAATGCAGATTAAGGGGAAATGCTAATATATTTTCATATTTAAAAACAGTATCCCCCAAAAATGAACATTATGTTGTTGCTGGTTCTGTGAAACCCGTTCGTCAGAAAAATTTTATTTTGAAAGCAGTCCGGAACTTGTCAATTCTCTCGTTTTACAGGGTTATATAACGCATATTAGCCAGAAATGTACGTGGTTAAAGTGGAATTTGGAGGAAACACGGAATATAAACTGTATGCTTAACTAAATTAGTCCACTATTTCCGTAAAACTGGACCACTATTTTAAATGTTTGGCTTTAATGCTATAAAAGCAATTTTACGTTGACTATTCGTACCGGAAGTGCTTTGAATCACTGCTAACTTGACGCACTTTTCTCTTCGCTAGTATTCAGACGGGTGAACCACGAGTATCTTCATCTTGAAAATAATCGTTAAATCGAGAGGATATTTCAGTTTTAGACAACGTCTGGGTGCCGTGTCTGTTCGCTGGTCCACAATGGCGCCCGCTGTTTGCTCTTCTGGAGGCCTTTCGAGGTGAAAAATAAAAAAAGGTGAGCCGTCGTAGCGACTGATACGAGCTAGCAGGCTAAGCTAGCGCTGGTATGCATGATCGTTTCCTGGAGGGATTCACTGTGTCTGTGCTTCACGTCTGTGCTTCTTATGACTCTGATCTTCCACATTTAGCAGTTTAAGTTTAAAGGTTAGAAGTATGAGTGTATTATGTCGGTTTATTTGATGCTGTGAAGCGGAAATAACCTTAACTTCTTAGTCTGGTCCGTTTTCCTTGTTTTTTTCTGTTTATTAAACGTAATCCCCTTCAGAGTCTACTAGTTTTGTGTTTGCGTTAGCTTACATCTGTAAAATCAGTATACTTTAAAATCTCTCACATATTGGCACGTAAACCACTTTGTTTTCGTCTTTTCGGCCTCATTCGTTTATCCTTAAATTCCTGTAGTCTTTGTTAAATTGCATCGGTGAAGTCTGGTTGTCAGGGAATATCTCCAGAAACTGACTTTTAAATGCTAAAATTACGTGTTGCTTTTCCCCCCCCAACTATTTTGTTAATCGATGAATCATTGAAGTAATTGTAAGACTTGTTGGTTCCTGGAAGAACTGCAAGCGGTTATCTTTAGGTTTTGTGGCATTGAGCATTTATTTTGCACATTTTATGGACCAAACAATTAATTGATTATTCAAGAAAAGAATTGAAATCGAAAATGATTGTTAGTTGCAACTCTATTGTTTTTCTCTGTTGATTGTTAATTATTGGTGGTTTAGGTCAAAAACAAGTTGTGTTTATTGATTTCTGCTCTCCAAGTCATTTATTAAGCAAAAACATCAAAAAGTTGTCATTCACATCTTCTCCAGTGTGAGGTTTCGGTGCTTCCCTCTGTTTGATGTCACTGTAACATGAATATGTTCGAGGTTTGGGTGGAACAAAAGAAAATGAATCGTCAACTGTTTTGAGAATTGATTATTTGTCAGTGATTTCAGTAAAAAGCAAAAATGCCAAACACTGGCTCATTCAAGCTTCTCAGACGAGGATTCACAGCTTTTCTTTGTCATGTTTGATGGCGAATTAATTATCTTTGGATTTTGGGCTGTTGGTTTGACAAATCAAGCAAAGGTAAAAAAAAAAAAAAAAATCATCGATTAGTTCAAAAAATCAGCAGCTGATTAATTGATAACCTTTGACTCGGAAAGTTGTGATGGATATTTTTGACAGATGATTAATTATAAACAACAATCAGCAGACGAATCTAATGAAAATCATTTCTAATTGCAGGCCAAGTAAATATGTTGACTAGGGCTGATCGATTTATCGTTTTCTGATCGAAATTGCGATTTCAGACAAGGCGATCACGCGATCTCCTACGCTGCGGTGTTTTGCAGTGCTCCTGACTGATCCAGGATCTGCTGTGTCAACTGTTTTACTCATACATGCCGTCTCCCTACCTGCCGAGCTGACCAATCAGAAGCGGCATGCTGCTCGTGTACAGGTGACGCTAACCAATCAGATAACCCGCTCCACCTGCTCCTTCATTAGTGAAACGGCTTCAGCTGGACCGGAAGAGGAGTGACGGGATTTAATCCCCGAGAAAAACATTTGGCAGTGTTTCGGGTTTGAGGCCGCAGACGTGCTCCACAAACAGGTACTGTGCAAAACCTGTCGCGCTAAAGTTACAACATCCGGCGGAAACACAACCAATTTATACCTGCACCTGAGAAATCACCACAGGTATCTGCACGAGGAAGAAGTTCAGTTGAAAAGTCTCGAGAAAATAGAAAAATAACTGATCAAAGACTTTATAGAATGTACATGAATGTTTGTTAAATCCATTTGAAATCAGTTCTTAACTTTAGTTTTCATTCTTGCATTAGAGTAATGGAGTTTAATGTTTTAATGGTATGATGTGATTATTATTATTATAATCTGTCATGTCTGTAAATGTTACTGTGAATATTAGGAAGCTTGATCTTCTCCTGAAGGACTGTTCACTCATTTCACATGCGGCAGCTTTTGGATTTGTGTTGATGAGCATTTGAAAATTGAGTCACCTGATTTCAGGGTGAAGTCATTATTGGATGAGTTGACGATGACATCACTGGTCTCCTTGGTGATGTCTCCTGACGACACCTCGAGGGTGAGCTGACCCATCTGCATCCGATACACACCGAGGGAGGGGGACAACACAGGACCGAAGGAGGCTGGCACACACACACACACACACACACACACACACACACACACACACGCTTTTAAACTCTGTCACCTTTCAGTCTGTAAAAACCATGATGACCATCTTTACCTGATGAACTCTGCTCTGATAGTTTAGTTTCAGTGAAGGTATAAATGACAGGTGTGGGAGGCTTCTTACCTGAGGTCTGTTGTGATTGGCTGGCTGGTTGCTGACCTGGTGACTCGTTTAAGTCCTGCGCCTCATGTTGGACGTTTCTCTGACCAGTCTGACCTTTGAACTCCCTGATGAAACACTGATAAACAGCATGTTGGTGTGTTATGTTGATACAGGTGATTTTAATACATGTGCTTTAGCTGTGAAAGTTCAGTTTAAACACTCAGACTCAAGATGGACCAGGAAGGTTCCTGCGTTACCCACAATGCAACTCGACAGCTGGGTGGGGGTTTTGGGGGTGTGTTAGGCCTGGAGCCACTGTGTTGCAGCAGAGGTGAAGGGTGAAGGTTGGGGGGCTATGGGGGTCTGGCAAGCTCACTTCTCTCTATCTCACCCTCTGACTTTTTTACTTTTCAGTCTTCAGACCCAACAACACATCGACTCAGGTGACATCACCTGAGGACACTGGTCACCTGACAGATCTCGACAGTGGAAGCAGCAGGACCAGTATTCGGATGTACGGTTTATGTGTGTTATTCTTTGGTTCCTGTACATAACAAACTGTGATTTTTTTTTTTTTTTTAAATCTGTTCTGGTTTAAAAAGAACATCTGTCTTTCTCAGAACCTGAAACTCACATCCACGGTGTGGTTGTCACTGGGGTGGACGACGATGGCCACCTCTCTCAGGTGGCGAGGACTTGTCTTGCGACTGTACGAGTGGATCTCCCTGAGCAGGACCCTGCACACCACGTCTCTGGGGAAGCTCAGGTTTCCTGTGCCGATGGCCGGGAAGGACAGCGACGCCATCTTCTGCTTCTCAGCCTCCTCCAGACAATATCTGATGATGGTTATTAACACCTGAGACAAAAAGAGGACACGCAGACAGCAAGTGAGGCCGGACTGCAAAGACCGTGGGGTAAACCAGCTGCTGTTCAGGACAACAAATTCAGTAAGTATCATTAGGTCCAATAAATCAAACTTTGACTGGAAAGATGCTTCACATGATGAGCCTGTAAAATGATGTATGATGTACTGTTATAGGTTTAACTACGAACAGGTTATAAAATAGTTTGAGGCAGCTACTTACACAGAAAAGCTTCTGTAATTTCTAATAATATCACAGTGGAATTCACAGGAGCTTTTTATGTTTATGAGACAGAGAGTTTTTAAACTGCAGCACATTGTACTTCAGTAAAGGATCTGAAAACCTTCTCCCTCTGTGGAGTGTTGGTTGCTGTTGTTGCCACTAGGTGTCAGTGAAGAGTCACTTCAGTGTAAAGTGGATTCCTCAGCCAATCAACCATCAGAACAGAAGATGAACAGCTGGAAGCCCATGAACATAAGAACTGGAGAAGAGTCAACCACGACTCCCATGATGCATTTCACTAACAAACATCCAATCACAGAGCTTCATGATTCTAACAAAGTCAAACATGGTGGATTTCCACAATATTCACCTGATGCTCTGTCTGATTTCTAACAGTCTGTTCTCTAAAACTATTTCTTAGACTTGCTCATGGATTCTCCTCCGTTGGAGAACCGTGATGTTTGGCTCAGTAAATTGACTCTGTGCTGTTCTCTCAGCTGATCTGGACTTGAGTATCACTCAGTCGTGTTCTTTAATCTTTGAATGAAACCTCTCACCTCCTCCGCCTGTCCTCCTCCGTTGTCCCAAAAAGGGCAAACGGCATGAAAGACTTTCTGACAGGTGAGTTTGAAGCCGTCGGTGATGACGACGTCGCCGTGCTGCAGTGTGGCCGCTCCGGCCTCAGACCGGACCGCTAACTGCAGGCTGGGCCCGGCCGCCTCCAGGATCGCTTTGGAGACAGCTCCCTGGTTCAGGTTCATGTTCTCTGAGATGGTGTTGACGAGGACATCGGTCTGTGGACAAAATCACAGCAGCTGAAAGGACCAGAGACTCATCTGATCCACAGAAAATTCATCTGGGACAACTGATTATTATTTTAAAGAATAATCGACAGTGTCTTTGTGCAATGTAACCCACGTGCACGTGCCCTAAATATGGACATCTGTCTAGACAGTGTATTTTTATGTAAATAGAATGTTTTTTGATTTTATTTTATCGCATGTAAACGTTTTAGTTTTCTACTTTCCACTTGTACAGTATTTATTGAAGTTTTGACGCCTGAGCAACACACAAGAATTCCTATGTGTCCAGACTGAGTGTTCGTGTACAAATGACAAATGAAGATCTTAATTCTTGAAGGTTCATTAAAGGTCTGAGCAGGAAGAAATAGACTATAGAGGTCGGCTTCGTACCTGAGCCTGACTCTCACACAGACAACACGGTTTGCTCATGTGTTACCTCGAATGGAAAACCATGCAAATCACTCCATCAGACACACAGACGAGCCAGGATCCAGCCATGTGTGGAGAATCCGATGCCTTCACACAGACTTGGAAACGGCAGCGTGCAGACTGATTTCACTGTCTCACAGATGGACGCACATGTTCGACAATGAAAACTTCACAAACGGAAACTCGTCCTCTCAGAGTGCGATTTCTGGCTTCATGTCCTCAGTGTATAAACTGGACTGAGGGACACGGTGACAGTGCAGAGACGGATTCACTGATTCAGAATGGAAGTCACATCAAAGCTTTACCTTCAACTTAACGAACCTCCATCAGTTTGTGTAATTAATTAAACTCTGGAAAAAAAAAATGAACTACCCCTGAATCTGGACCTGAAGCTGACCCCTGACCATCAAGACTGGAAACATAAATCTGCATCCATCAAGCTTTAAAGATAATGCCAGTTTTTCTTTTTAGTATTTAGTTTTGTTTAGGTCAGTACTCACAGTCTGGTCCTGAATATTTCCTCTGCAGAGAACAATCTTCAGACCCTCAGCTGTGGTCTGCTCCATCGTCCCCGGCCTACAGCCAATCAGAGAACAGAACCGATGCCGTCACAGTGTCCAAAACTTGTTTTTGTTTCACAGAAAGTAAAAGGTCAGGTCGTTAATAGAAAAACGTGTGGGCCGCATGAAAGCTGCAGATTTCCTTTTCATACTTTACATTTAAACAAATGAGCTGGAAATAAACATGTAAATGCAACGTTTGTGTAAACAGCAATCAATGTTTTTCTTTTTTTCCAAGGAAACAACAACGTGAGTACTTCCATTAAACCATAAATGATGCAGCCAATATTTACCATGTGTGGAGAAGCTGGTGTTCTTCTTTTGTAGGATTTTCTGATCTTGATTTGTTCCTGATGATGATGATGATGATGGACAGGGTGACAGAAATATCTCAGACTCTGATAATGTGGTCTTAAATACTTTACTGTAGAAAACAGAAGAACAAACAGGTGACAGAAGATTAAAAAAAAGAAGACAAAGAACCTTACCCTCCGTGCCCTCCAGGCCTGGTGTGTCCCCTGGGGCCCTGACCTCCCCTGGGGCCCTGACCTCCCCTGGGGCTCTGACCTCCCCTGGGGCTCTGACCTCCCCTGTGAGCCTGTAGGCCTCCACGGTATCCAGCTCCTCTTCCTCCTCCTCGTCCTCCTCGTCCTCCTCTTTCACCAAACCAACGGCCCCTGGGAGCCTGGCTCTGACCTCGACCTCGACCTCGCTGATTTCTGTGAACAGTAAAATAGAAATCCACCTTCTGAAGAGTCCGGAGCTCTGGAGCTATTTGTTGACTGACGGTGCCTGAATGCAGCTTCTCTAAAGTCTACTGTCAACTCAACCCAGCTGCCTTTATTATTACAGAAAATGCTGAAGGTCTTCTCAGCAGCTCTGAAGTTCACAGAAACACTTTAGATCTGTTTTTTTAATCCATACAAAAAATCCATACATTTAAAAGCTGAGCGCAGTAACTTCCTGAAGTGTCTGCTGGTTGTTTGGCAGTTGCTCAGAGCCAAGAAATATTCTGGCACATAACTCCTACATAAAACGGCTAATTCAGTTTTTGTGCTTGTACATGGATTTTGTTACTCAGAACCAAGCTAGCTGTTTCTTCTGTTTCCAGTGGTTATGCTAAGCTAAGCTAGCTTTATATTTACTATACCAACTATTCATTAAATGCTTGCAGTATGTTCTGACCTATGGTAAAAGTTGTAGTTCCAGAAATGTAAAAGTTTCTTCAGTTTACCCTGAAGGCCCAGTGCCTTTTCCGCCTGCCTGCCGTGGTATCGTCACAGTAGGTCCAAGGTCAGTGAATGCTTGGTTGACAGCTTCGGCCAGGACTCTGACGGTGTTACTGTTGTTATCCACCAGGTGAATCCCAGTCAGCGATCCCGGACCTTGTGGACTGTCGCAGTACTCCCTCACTGCCTGAGCTATGGTCTCAGCGCAGAGGTCAACAGGGAAACCAAACACACCTGAGCTGATCGCTGGCAGGGCCACGGTGGAGCAGTTGACCATCGCTGCTTGTTTCAAACTTTCTTTAACAGCAAGCTTCAGACGTGACACTGATGTCCTCTTGTCAGAGTCAGAGAACCGCGGACCAACCGCATGTATGACGTACCTGCAAGGCAGGTTACCTGCATCTGTTGTGATGGCGTCACCTGGGCGTAGATGTCCATTTTTGGAGATATAGTCGTTGCTGATTTTCTGCAACTGTGGTCCTGCAGCCTTGAGCAGTGCCAAAGCCAGGCCACCAATGTGCTGCAATTCCTCATTAGCTGCATTAACCACTGCGTCAACGCTGAGGCTACAGATGTCCGCCTTGCTAACTGAAACCACAACTCTCCTGCTGGTCTGCACTTTGCAGTAACAAAGGCCACTTTCGTCCTCGTAGTTCTCTTCCTCCTCTTCTTCCTCTTGATACTCTGGACGAAGCATCACCGCACAGCTGAACTCTGTCATCATTGTAGACAGGAACATGCTTCCTTGAGACTGGAAATACTTCTTAGCTCCAGGCTTGTCCACGATGAAGTTGTCGGTGAAGAGAGCGTTAGTCAGTTCCAGAAGGCAGGATCTGGCTTTCTGAACGTGAAGACGAGCCCCGGAGATGATGATTCTTGGCCTCTCTGAATCAAAATGGATTGTCACGTCATAAGCTTTGACAATACTGGACCAATCATGGGATTTTTTCTTGTCAATAAACTGAACAACAGCACAGGACTTGACACGAACGGTTTCTCGAACTCGAGAATAGTTCACAATGAATTCCCTCAGACTGCAGCTGACCTCTCTCACTGGATTCACAAAACCAACCACCGTTATTTTGTCTCTTCTCTCTGGGTGGATTTCAACTGTTTTCTTCTTGGAGGAGTTGTAGGTGTCCAGAAGTTGTTGATTCAGGTCCACCCAGTTGTGAAGTTTCAGAACTTCCTGGTCTTCCACATTCAGAGTGTGCATGGACAAAACCATCTTCATCCTGCTCTCTGCTTCAGTCAGGATGCTGTCAGAACTCCCCAACAGTAAAACCCCTTTATGGTCAATGCTGTAGATGGCACTGATCCCTTGGGATGTGAACAGGTCCTGTGACATGTCCATGGGATCCACTGTCTTCAGAAAGTCTAGAAGGCACCGGGGTAGATTCAGCAGTTTCTTACTCAAGTGCAAATTCCTCTCCAGGATCCATGCTTTAGTCTTGATAACCTCTGCAGGGAGTCCTGAAATGGTTAAAGTCTGGGTGGCTTCACTGTAGGAGACCTTCATCTCAGGGGAAATGCTGAATGCTGCTTTCTGTAGCCCATTCTGCTTCAGGATGTAGAACATCGCAGGGGACAAAGTCATAACCTCAGAGACGGCATTTATCTGCCGTTCGATCTGAATCATGGCTTTAAGAACAATGTTCTCCACAGGAGCCCTGATTTGTTTTATATGGTCAGCTCGGCCAGCCACAGTCAGAGTCCCCCTGGATGCATCCAGCATCAGGACAGCATCTTCCCCGACAACTGATCGGACGTCTTTCTCTGCAGCTTCCCATGCAGGTGCACTTGCTGGATATTCAAAGGCTGCATACTGAGACATTTGCTTATGGAAGGCCTCTTGGGCAGTACTCATCCAGTTATCGACATGTTTGGCAGTCAGACCTTTCTGCCTCAAAAAGCTGGGGAGAGGGCTGAGCTTCACCTCAGGATTGTCCAAGTCCACACTGCAGAAGTACGGACGCATCTGATCGTTGATGCCTTCTATCAGTTTCTTCATCAGGAGGAATTTCCAGACAGCGGGGTGAACGCTCTCTGTGAAGGGCTCCGGCATCTTCCATGTTGGTCGGTCTTTGCCATACAAGGCGGTGCCCAGGAACTCGTGGTATGGATACACCTTGACAGGGATGGAGCCTAACATGTAGTCTTCTTTTGTGGAAATGCTTTCCACAACTGCAACAAGAAACCGAATAAAGGAAGAAAGCTCAGGTGAGGGGTTGTTATAGCTACTTGCAGCTGTAGGTCATTTCAATAACAATGGTTTTCTTTGACGTTTCTATGAAGACTCAGTCAAACAGGTCACAGGATACACTACATGCACAAAAGTATGGAGACACCCTTGTTCTAACATTGGTCTGACTTTTGGTCCTTTTTTTTCTGGTTTGGTCTGGAATGCTAAGCTAATGTGAAGGTAAATCTTAATGCTGCAGCGCACAGTGGGGTTGTAGAGTGGTGCTCCTGTTCAACACGACAGTCCCCCTGTGCACAAAGCCGGCTCGATGAAGAAATTACTTTCCCTGACCTCCACCCCATCCAGCACCTTTGGGTTGAACTGGAACACTGACTGCAAGTTAGACCTCATCACCCAGCATCGGTGCAGGACCTCACTAATGCTCTGGAGCCTGAATGGGAGCAGATCCCTGCAGCAGGTTCAACATCTGGGGGAAAGACTTGAACCAGAATAGAAGAGTTGGGGCTGTACACATTAATGCCCCTGATGTTGCAATCAAATCACAACTATCACAAATGGGTATATTATTAGTGTCCAAATACTTTTGGCCAAATAGTGTGTTCCTTGTAGTTTGGTTGAAGTTTACCAGTCCTACACTTAGACTTAGACTTAATCTGGAACCTTTGTGGGTTTTAAATCGACTTTCAGAAATAATAACAGGTCAAACATCAGTAATCAAACTAAATGAAAAACCTTTGGGGTCACTGAAAGTGACAATGGCAGCCTGCTCATCTGGGATCATGGCGACGTTGTCCGGCTGAGTCCAGGTCTTCTCAAAATACAGCTCCAACAGGTCTGGAATCAGAAGCAGAGAATTTCTAACCACAAAAAGCATCATCTAGATATCCAGATAATCTCAGAGGACCTCACTGTCAACAACTGTCATCAGGACTAGTCTCCAGTGGACGACGTTACAGTTTTCTGATTATTCTGACTAAATGACACAATGGTTTTTCAGTGCTGTCTTGAGTAGGGTTGAAGGATTCCTGATGATTTTGAAATCAGTCACATTACACTTGGTGACGTGAACGACAATATTTGTAAAATATAATCGAACAGCAAAGATCTGAAAATGTTAATATGAAAAACAGAGTGAAGAACAAAATAAGAAACGCCAACAAAAATGGAAAAAACTCTCAAAAAAACACGAAGAAGAAAATCGAGCCCAAGTCCATAAATCTGTATGTGATATGAGCTGCTGCAGGTTTATTGTTGTCCAGTGTTGGAAGGATAGAACCTCCTGTGCACTCAGACGAGCTTGTGGTGAAACAGTGTGTGAACAGTTTGAGTACCTTTGACCACGGTCGGGGGGAGGCTCTCCACTCGGACGCTCTTTGCCGCCTGCAGCGGTCGAGCGGTCAGCCCGTGTTTCTGCATCTTCTCGCTGGTCTGGCTCACAGCAAGGAACCTTTCTGCATCTGGAAAATACACCAGGTTACTCCTTTAAGACTCAGGCAGGCTCATCAGGCTCATCAGCACACCCATAAAACCACAAACACATGCTATCAAACTGTAACAATAAGTTTATACTATGAAAGTATGAGGATGAAAATAAGCCCAGGTCCGGCCCACATACGACATGACTGTCAGATGCTACTTCCACATCTGGACCAGTTCTAGGACACACACACAAAATCATCCTGGTTGTCCGCCAACCTGAGAACAGCTGGAATCAGACCAGGTGTGGAGGTATATGGGCCGGGCCCAGGGAGAATCTGGGCCAGAAGCTTTCACTAGAAAAAAGTTTGCTTTGTGGAGCCTTGTTTGTTAGGTCAGGTTTTTCAGTTTGTGGTCTTTCCCATTTCAAACTGATAGGAAATCAAAACCTGACTTTAAATTGGAGACTGGGTTTATGATTCAGGTCTTAAACGTGGCTCATTGTGTCTCAGACTCTGTCTCGGTGTCGTTTCTTACCTGCAGGCTTGTTGAAGGTGACCACGGCCCTGTTCGATTCCCAGATCATCTCCAGACTGAAGCTTCCATCATCCAAACCCGAGATGTTTTCCACCACCATCAACAGCAGATCTCTGCACATGTTGTCGGACACGTTCTCCAGCAGCACAGCGGCGCTCGGAACAGACTCTGAGTCTGAGAGGAGACGAATCAAAACCTGCTTTACCTTCGCCACCTCCTCATTTTTATATGAAGAAATTCTAAATCGAAAAATTGGACAATAGCATTACCAACAATAACAATGTGTTCGTTGTGATCATTGTGATCGATAGATTGAAAAACTTTTTGCACTTTCAGCTGACCTGCTGAGTCAGTAATTGGAATTAATGAACTGGGAGTGACTGTCTTTAATATAACTTTATTTTATGGCACCTTTCATGCAAAGATTAATCCTAAAAGCATAAAAGTCTGATAACAATGCGATAACGTGAAATTTATTTGAGCTCGGAGGTTACGTGGATCACGTGATGTTCACTTTGACTTTACCCCGACTGTTTGCTGCTGCAGCTCCATTTTCAGCTTCAGCTTCTGACCTCGGATCCTTTGAATCTGTGGATGAATCTAAGAATCAAGAGAATCAGGTTTGTCCAGTTCAGGTTATTTACCTGTGCACGAATACAAAGAAATGAGACAGTGCAGAGTGTGACTGTCTGAGGGTCAATACAGCATCAGTGAGCTGATAAAACGTCTCATGTCAAACCGGAGACAGAGCTAAGAATTATTCTTCATGTTGTAGAATTTACACTTTATTTATTTATTTGGTGAAAATTTATTTGGTCCCTAACAAATGCTCCGTTTCCTCCTGTTTGTTAAAAACTGTCAGCAGCTGAATCATTTTTTAAAGAATGAAAATCAGTTTTTAAAGATTTACTTTACTTCAGAAGGAACCAACGGACTCAGAGCCACAGACAGAAAGTACAGACAGACAGACGGACGGACACCAACACATCGTTGGTTTAATACGAAAAGTCTGTGACACCACCGCACTGATCATTTACATCAGTATGACATTAAAGGGCACGGTGGCCACGGAAGCTTAAACAGAAAAACAAAGTGATTGTAAGTATGTTTTACCTGAGATGATGTCAGTGTTGGTTGTTTGGCTCTGAGGAGACAACAAACATAAGTCATAAATAATCACACAGAGTAAAATCACATTACAAACACACAGACTGTGAAGTGATGAAGGAATCGGACATTTACTATAATGTAAGAATTTCCCACTACAAGAGAAAGTCCTGACTTTACCGTCCTAATGAAGTCAGAGTACAGAGGTATTATTAATGAAAACTACTGCAACAGTACGGAAGTTTTCTGTCCTTCAGGATTTCGGGGAAACGCGACTAAAACGAAGAAGACACTTAGATTCAATAAAGACATAAAACAAGGTGAGGTGTGACGTTAGGAGACAAAATACCAGAGTGCTGCTCCTTCAACACGTGTCATAAACCTGAATGAAACATTATGGTCGTCATTAAACCATCGCTGATGTGTCTGCAGCAGAGACACGCATGGGTCAGGCTGTTAGTGACAGAGGAGCCACACCCTGTCACACACTGCAGCGTCCAAAACACACAACCGGCAGCTCAGGTCACACCTGCTGTCGTCACACATTCAGGAATTTAATCACACCCTGATCACAGAGGAGCAGGTGACTCACTTCAAACCAGTCACCCAGCAGTAGAACAAGAACAATAAAAAAAGACTAAACGAGAAACTCAAGTAGCTCAGAAAGGCTCTGGAGTGCTTGAGTTCATGTGCTCACTCTCCAGCACTGTCCCTTAAAAGACTGCAGCTCTCCGATATCTCAAACCAACATACTTATTGCAAACAGACCACAAGAGTGAAATAAAGTTTTTAAATAAAAAACAAAAAACATAAATCTGGGATCAGAAAAAGTAGAAGCACTCTCCTCTGCTCTCAGGAAACCCTGCAGCCTTAAAGCTAATCTGTGTATGATGCTTTAAGGCTAATCAATCAACCAACCAATCAATATATGTGATGGAAACATTTATTTTAAGAGCAGAGGACAGTGACAGAAACCCCCTCAGATCATTTCCAGTCATTATAACTGAGGACTTTACTCACTGCTGCAGGAACCAGCCGCAGCCTCAGACTTTGACTCTCCAGGGTGATTTCATGGTTCTGCCTCGCGAGGACTCGCTCTCTCACTGCGATCAGACGAAACAACAGAGTCACCGTTCATTTCCCAGCAGGCCACAGCTCTACAGAGGACTGTTTTCATTTTCCAATAAAAGCCTCTGTCTGAGGAAACAAAAAGCAGCCCACACACTGTCGACCACTTACACTCGCAGAGTTTTGGTTCAGATAAAACTTCAGCTAAATATCAGAAAAATATCAGAAAAATATCAGAAAAATATCAGGTAAATATCAGATAAATATCAGGTAAATATCAGATAAATATCAGAA
>JBBMJY010000024.1:814898-824977 GCA_037833715.1 Toxotes lorentzi
AAAATATCAGTTAAATATCAGATAAATATCAGGTAAATATCAGATAAATATCAGAAAAATATCAGGTAAATATCAGAAAAATATCAGAAAAATATCAGGTAAATATCAGTTAAATATCAGATAAATATCAGAAAAATATCAGTTAAATATCAGATAAATATCAGGTAAATATCAGATAAATATCAGAAAAATATCAGAAAAATATCAGTTAAATATCAGATAAATATCAGATAAATATCAGAAAAATATCAGAAAAATATCAGGTAAATATCATCATTCTGACGTGTTAATACAAAACAAGTATAAATCTCTCCCTTTTGGTTTTCTCAGAGGAGAACACAGGTGATCTACAGGTGATTTACAGGTGATTTACAGGTGATCCACAGGTGCACCTGTACTCTTTACCACGTGTGCTGCTGCTGATCTGATTCATCATCTTTTGACTGAAAAAACAAGTGAGTTTAAACTTTGGAAAGAAATTTTCCACATTATTCACTAAACTTTGATTCAAACTAAGTCTCACATCTTTACTGTAACGGATACTTTAACATTAAAGCAGCATTTTGCTGCATTAGAGGTAATTTAATTATTTATAATATAATATAATATAATTTAATTTTTAATTACGACTCAGGGTCTGAAGTCATCTTCATCTGTCAGTCCATCCAGAAAGGCGCAGTGCATGCTGGGAACTTTAATTGCCTATGATATGATTTGACAGTGTGAGATGTTAAAACTCAGATAGTCGATCAGTTCGGATCGATAGCACAGATCGATGACCTGACTGCGTCCTCTTGACTCTGATGAGATTAAAGGCTCCGGTCTTTAGTTCCGGTTTCGTTGTTTGTCGCAGTGAAAGTTTCAGACCTGTTTGTTCGTCAGATCAGGAAACTGCTCAAACTTTCTGTCCTTCTGTCTGCTGGACTCTCTGGACCTTTATGATCCACTAAGACCTGATCCGACAGTGAAGCCGGGGGGACTCACCCTCCTCTGATCTGAAGAACACGGCGGCTCTCGGGGCTCCGTCCTCCACCTCCACCCGGCAGTCTCCTCCGCTGGACCTCTTCTTGCTCTGGAAGTAAATCTGCAGTTTGTTCTTCACGGTCTTGGTCTGGGTCGGACCCCAGTCCCCCTCCACGGTGACGGGCGGCGGACACTCGGCCTGATCCATCCTACAGTCCGGGGCAAACACACACACTCAGCGGGACAACACAACCTCAGACTCCCTCAGACTCCCGCTGCTTTCACTTTCGGTTCTTCAGCAAACGACGGAGAAATGGAACCGAGCTGAAAGGTGGTTCAGTGAAGGAGGAGGAGCAGGAGGGGGAGGAGGTCAGGAGGGGGAGGGGGACGAGGAGGAGGGGGAGGGGGAGGAGGTCAGGAGGAGGGGGACGAGGAGGAGGGGGAGGGGGAGGAGGTCAGGAGGGGGAGGAGGTCAGGAGCAGGAGGGGGGAGGAGGGGGAGGAGCATGAGGAGAGGGAGGAACAGGAGGGGGAGGAGCAGGTGGAGGAGGAGCATGAGGAGGAGGAGGGGGAGCATGGGGCAGGCATCATCATCATCGTCACCATCATCCGAACCACTCGCTCACTGAGTCACTGTTCATGAAGACTCTGGTCTGTAACCGGGTTCCTGAGGTACTGGACTGACTGAGCCCACATCCACTTCCCCTCCGCGTTATTTTCACAGCTGCTTGTTTTTAATAAACACATTTAAAAATCTTTAAAGAATAACGTCATTCTTACAACTCAACATGAACCTGTGTTAAAAGTTCTCGAAGAAGAATAAATATTTATAATGTTTAAAAGTCAAACTCCACCTGCTGATGGAGGTCACGTGACACGGTAGTTTCATGGACGCAGAGAAATGAACAGAAGGAAACATGATCACAACATGAATCTTGTATTTTATTGACTTCAAATCCTTCTGGAGTAAAAAAGCTCACACATGATTTTATGCTTGGAGACATGAATCCAAACAGGCTCAGTCTGGTGCTGGACGTGGAGCTGATGTGTTCCTGTCCATCCTGTTCTGTCCACAGTGATGAACAATAAAGTTTTAAAAGCATCAGGCTTCAGCGGCTGATTTGTCTTCACCTGCAGTGAAACATAGAGAATAATGAGTCAGCATCTTAGTTTCCAGCAGAAATAACAAATTAATACAAACAAGAAAAATAAATCAAACACAACTTCAGGTTTAAAGTTTGAAAATAGGACACCAGGGGGCGCAACGTCTTCACAATCATCCTGCCTGTGCCAGCAGTCAGTCTGAAACGGTCCTGGATCTCACTGTGAGACTCGGACAGTGTCAGACATGGTCCACGCTGTCCTCCTCCTGTGGTCAAAGCCTCTGTACGGTTTAACTGTTTGCTGTATTACAGCAGTGCAGGTGGATGACGTGTCTCTGCTCTCATGTGGTCTCCCACAGTCTGAACCAGAACCCCGTTTTCTTGGACCCATCCTGCACTGTGTGATGTTCAGTAAACTTCCACCGTTGTTGTTGTTGGACTGTTTAAAGGTGACTTTAGAGACGGACGGGGACAGAAAAGACACAGTGGAAGGTCCTCACTCTTTTGACCTTGGCTGTGAGGACTCTTTGTCAGGGTTGAGACTTTCTGAGGCTTAGGGTTTTGAGTAGAGGGACATTTCCCAGTTCCTACATTAAGATGAGGGACTATGAGGGTATGGAAGTACTGAGGCATGTGTGTATGTATACGTACAGTCAGGCTTGGGTGGAGGTGGTGGTGGAGGTGGAGGAGGTGGTTTGGCGCAGGAGTAGGAGACCTCCAGGTACCTGGTCTGCTCCTTACAGGGATATTCACCAAACACCAGCTCAGTGACCGGGACCTGACAGGACCTCCTGTTACCACAGCTGGAGATGCAGAGAGAGGAAATCTGGTCAGACTCAGTCCACGGGAGAGGAGCCTCTGGTTCAGTTCTCCACCCACTAAAGTCGGATTTCACAGAAGCGAGCCGCTGGGCCGACGCCCTTTGGTACGAACGTGTCAGTTCCTACAGTATTTAAATGTCTGCTCATTATATCTGAGTTTTTAAGAAAAAAAAAAAAACTAGGAAATGATGTTCATCCAAAACTGTGACCGACTTTATGATGAGAACCTGAACCAGACTGAACCGGACTGCAGGAGTCCTGGCTGCCTGAACCCATGGCTCCTACTTCGCTTGTCTGTTCAGCGTGAAAGGAAACTTGACAGAGACTCTGCAGAGAAGGTGGAAGAACGTTTCGTCTTCAGACTAAACTAAATCAGACTGAACATGAGTTCTCTTACAGATCCTCCACCACCATCTCAGCCCAGGGGAAGGAGCAGAAGGTTTCGGGCCCGTCGTCCGGGTGCCGTTTTCCCTCCCCACACCTCGTGCCCACGCCGACCTTGTACAGGATGTGTTCCAGATGTATCTTAGTGCCAACATCTGGAGGAGAAGGGAACGTGTCAGAAGGGTAAGAATCATTCACGCTGAGTAACAGTGAAATCGAACCGTTAGCTTCGCCCTGTTTCCTGTTCATATTCTCCTGGGATGCCTCTGACCCAGGGTTAGTCTTATGTTTGTGTGATAACGACACACAGAGCTGATTATATGGTGAATATTACCTTCATAAGCTGAACTGATTATTTCCGAGTTCAGATCAAAGTGAAGGTGACACTGGATGTTTTCAGGGAGTTTCCCATGAGTGTGTCTGTTTCCTTACCACAGGACATTTCAGCTGTGTCATTGAGGCAGGCGTAGATGACCTCCCCCTCTGTTAAAACACACACAGGGTCAGGGTGCAAGGAGTGACTTCATCATCATCATCATCGTTTACTGGTCAGTCAGCTGTATTGATAAAGCCCAGTGTCACTTCTAACTCACCAGCAGCACGAGTGAAATACCACGCTGCAGCCAGCACTGAAAACACAACACAAGTGTGTGGAGTTAAACCTTCGGATGATTTAAACAATGAAAACTTAATAAACCGACAGTGAAACTTTTCTGACATTTTCATGTCAAAATGAGATGTAAAAAAAAAAAGCTAAGACAAAATGACTCCTGTTTCCTGGTTAATGAAGCCTTGGTTTAATCTTTCCCTCCACAGGATCCTCTGGATTCAGTTCCACTGAAAACAAAACAACAATCATCCGAACTGAGGAAACAAAAAGAAAAGACAGAATGGGAGAACGAGATGGCTGCGCTCCGTGCTGCCCGACAGCTCAGCTCTCAGACACGGTAAGTGTTAAAAACCCCATTCAACACACACACACACACACACACAGTCAGAACGCTGAAACTGTGGCTGGTAACATGTTCGTCATCAGTACCAGAGAATCGGTCGTAAAGGTTTGACTGATCAGCGAGGGAACAAGTTCCTGCTCCATCATCAGGAACTGAAAAACAGTTTCAACCAGAAAGCTGCAGAGTGTGTGAACTGAACAGCCTCCAAAGAGAGATATTTTTCCAAACCCCAGAGAGAGAATAAATACCCCAGCTGAACAGCCCCCACGTCTGCCGGACCCTGACTGAAGCTGATACTCACAGCCGAAGGCGAACAGCCTCAGTGGGACCATGTTGGCGTCTCTGCCTCCTCTTCCCTCTTCCACCTGCAGACAGTCTGACAGTGAGAGCAGCATCTGGACGTCCAGGTATTTATGTGTCCGTCCTGACAGCAGACATGCAGACGCCTGTCCCCCCCACCACAGGCATGCAGGGCCTCCTGACCCAGATGTGATGAACATGTAAAACCCTGCGGAGCTGCAGGACAGAGATCTATAAATCCACAGGTTTCAGGACCTTTAACACTTTAAATCCCAGCTGCTCCTCGTTCTCCTCCACATTTCTCATTAAGAAGCTGAAAACTTAAAAGAAAAACATCTGGATCTGTTCAGCAGGGAGGAAACTGCCGCTAACAGGCCCAGGGTTACCTATAGACTTAGTTATACCACAGAACATATAGCAGGTCTGTATGGGGACTTCTTAGTGACAGTTCCTTAAAGACACATTTTGTTGCAGTGCACAAATACGACCCTTATTCCTGAAGCCCAGCTGACTGTTGACGACTGTTGATGACCTGAAGCTCTTGCAGCAGCCACAGTTTACTCCCAGATGCAGGAGTTAATGCTGCAGGAGTTAAAGTGTTGTCCCTGTAGAGCGCTGGGTGCTCAGGACCCACCAACACACCACAAACCCTGAAAATGTCCCAGCACGCATCAGCAGCCTTTTGAAGAAGTCCAGGTGGTGGTCTCAGGCTCACAAATACCACAGTGCACTGCAGCCGGAGGCCCACTTCACACAGACACGGTCACACAAGTCAGACAGCTTTTAACTCACATGTTAATCTGGATGATCCACATCGAGTCCAGACCTGAAAACAGACCGGGACTTGTCTGGGATGAGATGATTTTTTTGTTCAGTGGGTTTTAACAAATGTCGCATCCCTCACATGATGAAGATGACAGATACAGGAACATTCATACCATCACTGCGTCTTCTTCTTCTACTCTGAACTATCAGAGTCTGAGTTCAGTGAATTCAGAGAGAAATAGAGACACAGACACAGAGACAAGAGCATGAGAAACACAAAGACAGGTGAGAAGAAGGAGGTGAGAGGAGTAACAAACAGCAGGTGCTACCGCGCTGTGATCTGCCGCTCTAACGACATGTTCATCGACAGCTGCTCACACACTCAAACCTGTGATGATTTAACGCTTTAAACCAGCGACAGCATCAAAAAAACAACTCGAGGCGCTAAGGTTTTGCTGCTGTCCTTCATTCATTCATCCTCCAGCTGACGGCTGCTTCCTCTCTGTGTCCAGCAGATGGCGCTCTAACAACTTCACTTCACTGGTTGAGGGTCTGTTGTTTGACTACATTTTAAAAGTGATTTATTTACACTTCTCACAATAAGTGAGAGATATTGTTATTTACACGAGTGCTTTTCCTGTTTGGTCTGAATTTGAATGAAATAAGTCAAAGTTCCCTTTGATATTACTAATAATGAATGAGAAGAAACTCCATTTTCATTAGTTTAATATTTATTACCCCAAACATTTAGACAATAACAAGGAAGCGACGTCTCCTGCTCCTCACCAGCCTCATGATGTGGTTCTGAATCAATGCGTTCCACTGTTCCACAGGTTCTACAGGCAGTTCTGCCAGGTCACGTGGGGGTGGGGTACGATCATCCAGTCTCTGCTTCAGCTGGTCCCAGACCTGCTCTATGGGGTTCAGGTCAGGGGACACTGCTGGTCATACTCCGACCTGAAGTCCATCTGAAAACATACTTGTATAAAGTTGCTTTACTTCTTTTAATGTTGGTTGTTACTTTGTTTTGTCTTTGTTTTATTGATGTTATTGTTTATTAATCAACACATCGTCTCTTCCCTGTCTTTTATCGCTCTCCTCTGCTTTATGTTTGTTCAGCACTTATTATTCACACAGTTCCTGTTGCTCGTAGGAATGTGCGACTCCTTTTTTCTGTAAACACGATTTAGTTTCACTTTCATTTGCAGTGGATTTCTACCGTCGTGTAACCGGTGAGTAAACTCAACTGATCACACTGAAAATACCAATAAATCATGTTAATGCTGTCAGTCAGTGATGCAGAGTGACAACAGATCGATCAATGAACCGCACAAAGCGGCAGTATTGACTTTAATGAATGAGAATCGACCATTGATCATCGTCAGGTGAGTCTGTTCAGATTAGCTCACAGCTCATTGTCAGAGTAACTTCACTAACTGACCTCAGGTAGTTTCAGGTCGTCAGTTTAATCTGTTTCTGTGAGACTCTGACAAACTTTTATTTATTATAGTCGAACTTCCATCAAGTGTAAATCCACCATTTCAGATTTCAGTAATCAGATCCAGGAAGTGGAGTTAGATCACTTACACAACAGACAAAGTTACACCTAAATGATTATATTTGCAATCATTAAGAATAAATACATAAAAGTCTCTGAGGTTTAGCTGTGTCACAAAGTTCATGGATTGTTTATTAGGTCCTTATTTATTGATTTATATTTGTGTGTGTGTGTGTGTGTGTGTAGCTGGGGCACCACACCCGACACACACACTCAGACCTTCCTGTAAACAGCAGAGAGTTGAGAAGCCGGATGATTGATCTTTTATATGATTAGAGTTCTCACTGTAGCACCTCAGTAAGACTGTGATTAATTGGAGGTTATGAATGTTGTCAGTGATTATGAATGAATGTTTCAGTAAAGTATAAAAATAATGTCGCTCTAAAGGTAAACAGCTGCAGATATAGATCCCACAGTGTGTAAAGTTGTTCAGCAGCCATTTTGTTGGAGCTTTATGAAACTCATACATGTAACTATAACCTGCGTGTGCAGACACGAGATGACTCTTTTCATTTTGACACGTCTCCTCTTTCAGTTTGTTGGACGCAGCAGTTGGTGATATAGTCTTGGATGTTTCAGCAGAGGGACATCATCGAAACACTGCAGCAACAAGTGAGTCCAGTCACACGTCATTCGTTTGAAAGTGCAGTGGGTGTGCCTGTTAATCAGTTCATCTGGGCTCACTGTCCAATCACAGCCAAGTTTCGACCCCTGCATATGTTTTCTCTGTGGTGTCTGATGCGATGCCTGTAGGTATATTATTATAGGCAGCTCAGCTTGGATGGACTCATTCTTCCTCTTTGTCTACTCACACTTCTCATGATATCATCCACTGTGCTCAGTAACAGCAGAATCTCACCATGACTCAACCCAAGCTTGAAGCAGAACCTGATCATATGTCTACATGTTTTGTGGACCTGGAGGAGGCTTAGAGCCGTGTCCCTCAGGTGGTCAGTGGGGGGTACTGCAGGGATAGTGGGAACCCACTGTTCCTACTGTTTCCAGTTAGTGTCGGCCTCTGCCACCGATCCTGCTTGTGGCTCTCTGACTTCTCTTATTTGCTTCCATGATGATGTTTTATCATAACTGGTGGAACCAAGGGCCAGAGATACAACAGTAACATCCAAGGTGTCATTGTTTTTCTGTGTTACTGTTGTCCCCATCACCATTCAGTAGTTAAACTAGAAGATCCATGACCCATGTTAGCTACAAATATTTCCTCTTAGATACATGCAGGACAACAATGTGCACTGTTTCTAAATCAAATGAACTGTCAGCATTACAGTTTCATACAGGGCTCTTTGTGTCACTTTGTATTGCTGTGCCCTGTAGGAGGTGTTGGATTCAATTCACAATTTAGAAATAAAGTTGAAACTATAAATACATTAAAACACTACATTGAAACTCTGACTTTAGTTCATCCAGTCGGGATAAATGTACACATACTTGGTGTTTATGATGTTTTTCTTTTCAGTGTCTGAGCTGAGGGTTGTTCTACTGGGGAACAGCTGGTCTGAGAGGAGCTCAGTGGGGAACTTCATACTGGGAGAGACTGTGTTCAACAAAGCACCGCACAGTCTTGCGCACTGCTGGTTGAGAATCAGTGGATCGTTGGAAGAGAAAAAAGTAGTTCTCATCAACAGCCCAGATCTGCTGCTTCCTGATATCTCTGAACACAAACTGATAGAACATGTAGAGGAGTGTGTGAGATACTCTGATCCTGGACCTCATGTGTTCCTGCTGGTTCTACAGCCTGAAGACTTCACTGAGGACCACAGACTGAGGCTGTGCAGACTCCTTCAGCTCTTCGGTGATCGATCATTTAATCATTCACTGGTTCTGATATCAGCACCCAGAGAGGAGAGTCCAGGCTTCATGGAACAGTACAGGCAGCATCCACCCTTAAAAGACATGATCAGAACATGTGGATACAGATGTTTGTGGCTGAAGAACCTCGAACGTGCAAAACTGTTAAAAGAGTTGGATCAAATTGTGAAGGAGAACAAAGGGGAACATGTTTGCTATGAAAGATTTGAGGACACAGCACCTACTTTACCAGGTGATCATCAAAGCCCAAAACAACAGAAAGCACCGATTGCTATCACAGGTGCTGTTAAAGCTGCTGGTAAGTCAAGAGTTGTGACGAGGAAATGAAAACTGTGTTCACACAACCCTCCTTCATTAAAGTAGAACATTAAGCTGTAAATGAATTCATCTTTTAAAGGGTTGTGTGGGATTCAACGAACCGCTCCTCAGCTCTCACTCTCAGGGAGAAACCCTCAGACTCACAGTAAGTAAAGTCGTCACCATGCTGATCATTTATTTTCAGGTGGATTTCATCTTGCATCATTTCACACGTTAGTGTGCTCTGTTGTATTTAGGAACTTTGCATTTGAAAAATACATTTTAGAGGAAATGTGATGCAACTTTTACCTAAAATATCCAGATGTTCAAATTGAACATCATTCAACATCAACACCACATAAAAATCCCTGAAGGCTGAGAAATGTTTTTGCATCCACAGGGGTTAGAGTTTGAAGGGCTCGTTTAAACCCAGATTAACTGTGAATCATGTGATGACGCAGAAGACTGAAGAGATTTCACTGCAGTCATCAAAATGACTTTGTCTCATCCTTGTCTCTGTTCTGTTTCAGTATCTGCATTCAGGATTGTGCTGTTGGGGAAAAGTGAGGACAAAAAAACAAAACTTGGTAACTTCATCATCGGGGACCAAGTTTTTCACCAACATTCACCGAGGTCTGTGGCCACCTGTGGAGAGTGGAGAGGAAAAGTACTAACAGTGGTGAAAACTCCAGACATGTTCAGTCTCCGTGTGGAGGCCGTGAGACGAGAAGTGAAGGTCTGTGTGTCTCTCTGTCCTCCAGGACCAAACGTTCTGCTGCTGGTAGTGAAGCCTTCTGAGTTCACTGAGGACGACAGAAGAAAACTGAAGTTCATCCTCAGTTTGTTTGGTCCAGATGCTTTTAAATACTCGATCATCATCATTACACATGTGGGGATTGAAATGAGCTTCTCTCTCAATGAACTCCTTAAAGACTGTGATGGACGACACTACTGGATGCCTGACAATGACCAGACATCACTAATAAAGATGTTTGAAAAAATGCTAAATGAAATCGATGAACCCACCCCCACCATCAAACCTCCTCTGAACCTGGTTCTGTGTGGGAGGAGAGGAGCAGGGAAGACTTCAGCAGCGAAGGCCATTTTAG
>JBBMJY010000024.1:825077-840456 GCA_037833715.1 Toxotes lorentzi
TCAGCTCTCCAGTCTCTGACTTCACCATGATTCTGTTCACTGTGGAGTCAGATCCTACTGATCCAGCTGTTGTTCACTTTCTAGATGAAACTCAGATGATCCAGGAGCTCCGTCAGAGCTGTGGAGGAAGATCTGTTGTTCTCAACATCAGGGACAAGCAGCAGGTCCCTGAGCTGTTGGATGCTGTGGAACAGATGAGACACAGTGAGGACAAACAGTGCTGCTACACAACTCAAACATTTGCTCGTGTCCAAATAGAAAAGACCAAACAACGAGACACAACGATCAAACAACGAGACACAACGATCGAACAACGAGACACAACAATCGAACAACAAGACAGAAAGATCGAACAACAAGACACAACAATCAAACAACAAGACACAACGATCGAACAACAAGACACAACGATCAAACAGCAAGACACAACGATCAAACAACAAGACACAACGATCAAACAACAAAACACAACGATCATCACTCTACAGGCTGAGCTTAAGGAACTGAAAAACAAAGGCAGCTGTAAGTACACTTTCAGTGGTCTTTATTCCTGTAATGTTGATTTCTGTAACAACTGTAGTCAATTTATTTCCATTGATTTTGCAGGTGATGAAGAGACACAGAGTGTCTCAGGATTGTTCTGATAGGGAAGACTGGCTGTGGAAAGAGTTCTTCAGGAAACACTATTCTGGGAAGAAAGGAGTTTAAAGCCAAATCAAGTCAAACATCTGTCACCAAGTTGTGTCAGAAAGCAGTGGGGGAGGTGGACGGCCGTCCTGTGGTTGTGGTCGACAGTCCTGGTCTGTTTGACTCAACCTTGTCCCACGAGGAGGTTCAGGAGGAGCTGGTGAAATGCATCAGTCTTCTGGCTCCAGGACCACATGTCTTCCTGTTGGTGTTACAGATCGGCAGATTCACACCAGAGGAGAAGGAGACGTTAGATTTAATCAAGAAAAGCTTTGGGAAGAATTCTGAGAAGTTCACCATCATTCTCTTAACTGGAGGAGACTCACTGCAGCATGACGGACAGACCATTGAAAAATACATTGAAGAGGAATGTGATGATTCCTTTAAGAAGCTGATCTCTGACTGTGGAGGACGATACCACGTGTTTAATAACCGTGATGAACAAAACCGTTCACAGGTCAGTGAACTGATAAACAAGATCAACACCATGGTGAAGGAAAACGGAGGCTGCTGTTACACCAATGAGATGCTGCAAGAGGCTGAGGCAGCCATACAGAAAGAAGTGAAGAGGATCCTGAGGGAGAAGGAAGAAGAGATGGAGAGACAGAGGGAGGAATTTGAGCAAAAACATGAGGAAGAGATGCAGGTAATGAAAAGAAGAATGGAAGAACAGAGAGCAGAAACTGAAAAGGAGAGAAAACAGAGAGACAACGAATTCAAGGAAAAGGAGGAAAACATAAAGAAGGAGCGTGAAGAAAGAAAGAAAGAACAGGAAGCGAGAAAAGAAGAAGACAGGAAGAGGAAACAACAAGAAGATAATCAGCGTCAGGAGTGGGAAGAAAAACTGCAAACTTTGGAGAAAAAAATAAAATTAGAATCAGAGGAAAAAGAAACGATTGATAAACAGTTGGTGCAGAGTAGAGAAGAGATGAGAAAGGAGCGAGAGACCTGGGAGAAGAATCAGAAAGAGTGGTGGGACAAACGATCTGAAGAAGATGAAGAGAGACGAAAGGAGGAACAAAGAAAACTGAAAAAACTCCAAGAAGAATATGAACAGGAAAGAAAAATATATGAAAACCAAAGAAAAGAAGAAGATCGAATCAGACGAGAACAAGAGGAGAAGGAGAGAAAAGAATTAGAGGAAAAGTATAAGAACAAACTGGAGGAAATGAAGAAGAAATACGAAGAGGAGGCAAGAAAACAAGCTGAAGAATTCAATGATTTCAGAGAGAAATACAGAAAAGACTTTGAAAGTCTGATAGAAAAACATGACGAGGAACTGAAGGCTCAGAAGAAACAGCACGAGAAAGAGATGCAGCAGACAGAAGAGAAACACAGCAAAGAGTATGAATTGTTACAAGGTCTCTCCAGTTACAAAGAAAAGCAACTGAAAGAAGAAATAGAGAGAAAAGAAGAAGAATTTCAAGATGAAAGGAGGAGAAAAGAAAAACAACTGAAAGAAATGAAGGAGCTCAAGAAAAAGCAAAAAGAAGAAATAGAAGAACTGAAGAAGAAATACAAAGAGAAATGTTCCATCTGCTGATGATGCTTCCACTGAACTCTCTGTATCCTTCATCATGACGGTTCAAACTGGACATCAGCTAATCAGCATCAGCTTTAAGGAGATCAGACTGCTGCTGTGTAATGACGTGTGACAGCACGACAAACTGCAGTCAGGTCTCAGCTCAGACTCTATCAGCATGTCCTCACACACCTCAGGTGTCTGACACACAGAGCCCAGTTGAAACATCTCTGCACCTCCTCATCCTCCACGTGTGAAACATGAAGCTGCTCGACACCATCTAACAGCTCAGCACCAACCTGTGACCCTTCAGGGCTCATGGATGACATTTAATGGCTCTGTTGGGAATTTAACGTATGCACACACAGCTTTGTACTTAAAGAGGTGTCGCTTGCCGAATGCTGCACTGGAGCTTTAAATGGAAGTGTGTGTCACAGGACTTTAACCAGTTATGTGACTGGTTTAATGATTAATGTTCATTCAGTGTTTTGTAGATAGTGTGTGTGAGGACAGAGCTGAATACGATGTCTTTAACTGACCTGCAGAACAAAGAAACAAAATATGATAAAATGTGAGTTTAAGTTTTGAAGTTTTATTACTTTATTATCTCTCGAGCTGGGGAACGTTATCTCTGCATTTCCCCCACACCAAGTGAACGAAACACACACACAAGCCTGCACATGCACCAGAGACACTGGGGCTTAAAAACATCAACATGTCACATTTTTAACTGTTCAACTTTCATAGCTTTAAAATATGAATTTCCAATCACTGAACCAACCATAACATGGAGCTTTAAACAGTTTATCAATCACTGCTGTTAAATTTAGTTACAGTTATTATCATTATCTTCATTTAACCATTAGTCTGAATCATGTTCATCAAATCAATGTTGACTTTCAGCAAAACAAGTTGAAATATGATTTTTTTAATCTATAACTTTCTGATCATCAGCTGTTTCAGAGTGATGTGCATTTCTTTGTTGTGATTTTTAATATTTTATCTGTTTAACCTGTCACTCAGTCCTAACAATCATTACAGAGCTCATTTACATAAAGTCATTTAAACCACAAATCTCTGAAAATTAAAGGGTTAATAAAAAACTTGATCAATGACTTACACGTTTTATCATTTGTTCAGAATTAATCAGAAAAGAGAATCAGTTCCACAAACACTGTGAAACGTTCGGGATGAGACTGGATTTTCTGACTGGATATGTGATGAACAACAAACTCCTCTGGTGGAGTCAGAGACAGCAGAGGGATGAGAGGATGAACGTGTGAACACAGTGATGCGTGTAGGACGAGTGTGGATGAATGATGACGTTCGAAGGTGGGAGTGAACCGATCGATTGATGGTTTAAGTTCCTTCTGAGGTAAATAATTAGTGAAAAGGCAGGTGAATCCGTCCTGTGACTCTGAGTCAGAGACTCACTGCATTTTACAAAAACTGGTCCTGTGGAAACCTGGAACCTGCATTTAATCCTTATCAGTCAGCCAACAGGTCTCCATGTGCTCTCAGGCTGATTCTGCCTCAGCTCAAAACACAACTGTAACGCAGACAAAGATAAAGGCAGACGCGATGTGGACCGTGATGGATTTTCTCTGTGCTGCAGGTTTCATGTCTCTGCATGTTGATTTTCATGTAAAGCAGGCAGAGGATTCCCAGACTGTGTGAGATCCACCCACTCACCAGGTTTCTCCTGCGTTCACACCTTCTTTGGTCTTTGTGTTGTTGCATGTTGATCAGTTTCAGAGTGAGCGTGTGGTTTTTCAGACCGACTGACACTCCTCCGGCTCCACGAACAGGCCCGAACCAGCCGGAGAATGTGGACAATGTCGACTCTGCCTGACTGCAGGGGGATGAACACCAGGTCAGGGACCTAAACCAGAGAGCCGAGGCAAACCGGTGCTGTCACTCCACCACAGTCCAATCCTGCACGACGCTGAACACATCAGAACACGTTTCTGAATCTTTACTGGATCACTTCTGCAGAGTTTCTGGTTCCTGCATCATTCAGGTAGATGTTGTGATATAAAATTATAAAAAGCTACAGACTGTAAACCTCTGGATTCAGGAGGATCGGGTGACTCTGACCCCCCTCTCTGCAGTTAAGCTGCAGTTAAGTCCATACAAGGACAGACAGGAGAGGGGGGGGGGGGGGGGGGGTGAGGGGGCGTGAACCACCTCCAGCATCATGATTGGTCGAATGCCAAGTTAGAGGTTAAAGCAGAAAAAGATTTTAAGCCTCTTTTTACTGCTCTGAGAGAAAAACGTGAGTGAAGGTAGAAACGTGTCTGTGCAGGTTCAGGGTGTGGACACAATAACAGAAACACCTCTACAGCATAAAGTCACAACAACAACTGTGAAGCAGCGATGTTCAGTTTTCATTAAAACTGACTGTTACGGCCCCACCAACCCCCAACCCCCAACCCCCAACCACCAACCACCAACCCCCATCCAACATCCACCCCCAACCACCATCCAACATCCACCCCCAACCCCCATCCAACATCCACCCCCAACCAACATCCACCATCCACCCCCAACCACCATCCAACATCCACCCCCAACCAACATCCAACATCCACCCCCAACCACCATCCAACATCCACCCCCAACCAACATCCACCATCCACCCCCAACCACCAACCCCCATCCACCATCCACCCCCAACCACCATCCAACATCCACCCCCAACCGCCATCCACCATCCACCATCCAAACAGATGTGTTTGTGTTAGAAAAGGAGCAGAATCACATCTGTGGTTTGCAGAGAAGATATTTAGTTTAAGTAACACCACACAGATTCTTCATACTTAGCACTTTTCTCTGAGCATCGACTCCACTGCTGTTAATGACACATTTACCTGCAGACACAGGAAACAGGAAACATGTGACTGCTGTGCTCACGCTGAGAAACGATCTGCTGCAGCTGTGTCATCTCACTGACGGAGTGAACACGAGCAGATTGTGTGTGAATTACAGGTGTTACACTGGAGAGTGTGAGGTCTGCAAAGACTCAGCTCCAACCCATCGTCTCATCACTGCAGTCTGGATTTCTCCCTCTTCCTCCCTTTGTTTCCTCTGTGTTCTCTGTGTCTGTTCGTCTGACCTCTCTCACACGTCGGCTGAAAAGCTGGGAAAAGATACTCACCTTTGTTTAAAGACTCCTTCCTTGCATTCAAGTACTCACACCTCTTGTATCCGTTTTCTCATATAGGATCTCCAGGCATATGCCTCCGTATGCCCCCCCCATCAACATCTAGGAAGGAACAGGACTCACCTCCTTACCCCTGCCCGAGCCTTTCCCTGTCTCTGAATCATCGTTTGGGTCCTGTGTTTTTTTCTGAGCTCCTGCTCTGGAACAACAGCATCAGGTCATTTCAGGTGTGAACCTCTGATTTAATGAATTTAAAAAACCTTTCATTTGTTTGTATTTTTTGTTCCAGTTTTTTTTTCAGAGAGAAACGTTTCCAGAAATACCAGACGTGTCAGGAGATTAAATATTGTAATGAGTCTAACTCTCATGTTGTTGGTCCCGATTTGCAGGATTTACCTGCAGCTTGAAACCAACACAAATCCACTAACACTCAGACTGCAGTTCCTGTTTCTAAGCTTTGCATCAGAAAACATCACCTCTGGCAGAACGAAGACTCCGACAAACAGCGACTCCCCCAGAACTCACTCACTTTCAGCTGTTTCCTTAGTCAACAGTGAGTTAGGGTTTCAGACGCCCACATGTCTGTGTTTTACACATGAATTGACATGAAAGCTTTGCATTATGGGAGTTTTAGAAAAACAAACAACAAAAAAACTTTCAGTGAGAATTTGAGGGGTTTACAAAATAAAGTTCATTATTTGTCTTTAATCAGACTTCACTATACAAAGTAATGTCATATAATACTGGACATTCTGACTTTATTTCATTATCATACTAAATAACAGAAACACCCTCATGCAGCTGAACAGCAGCAGAAGCTACTGCTGAGAACAGACTGAACACTGTGACCTCTGTGACGGAGGCTTCATTACAGCACCGTGTTACGCTTTGGGCTCAGAGGAAGAATGAACTGACAGAGAACTGGACACTGAGTTCAATAAAAAATAAAAAGGAAAGGAAATAAAATAATAAAATAATGAAAAACCACACTCCTGCAGCTGGCAGATGTTTTCAGACAAACATCTGTTAACAGCCTCTGTCTGTTTGTTTGTTTGTTTGTTTGTTTGTTTGTCAAAAGCCCCTTTCTTCATCTCCACGGAGACGTCTGAATTTGGACTCACTTCCGGTGTGTGTGGCCAATCACAGCTCTCCAGTAAAAATCCTACAGGGTGTTTTTACTGAAAGGAAGGTTTTATCTCGCGCGCCCCTCCTCTTTGACAGATGCCTTTTCCAGCCAATCAAGACGCGAGCTGGGGCAACCTGACGGATCATACTCACCTGGACCAATCAGAGCGTCAGCTGGGAGAACGTTACCTTTTATGGACAACGCCAGCAGTCCCGCGAACGCAAATAAAACCGGTGCGGTTTGGCTTGTGATGTTGCATTTACCGAGCACAGCTGGGGCAGAGGAGCACGCGCACGACTTCAGCGACAGACACACCTGAGACTCACCTGCACAGGTAAGGAGCAGCTACGGTTTCTGACGGTTCTTAAACTGTTTCATGTGAAATCTCATAAAACTAAATCGTTACAGTCGAGTTTTGTCAGAGGACACAGATTAATCGATCAACTCTCATCAGCAGTGAATCGGTTTCAGGTGTGACAGGTACCTGATCCTCATGAAAAGAAGAGAAAGGATCAAACTCACGGTGTCCAGTTAAACTGATCATTCAGACGAAAGTTTAAATCCGTTTCTTTCTTCAGGGCCAGGAAGTGAAGATTCACATTAACAGGCGTAGTTCTCAGAGAGTTAACTGGAATCTGATCTGAGATCAGCATAGTCTGCAGGAATGAGGATGTTTTCTGAAACTCAGCAGCAGAAGAAGCAGAGATCCATCCTGATAGTCGACCTCTGACCTCTGACCTCGCAGCTAAGATGAAAGGAGTAGGAACATAAATAAGCAGAATGAAATGAACGAACAACTTTTTGAATGTTTAAATCACTTTGTGTCTAAATTCTTAATAAAAGAAGGAAAAGTCAAATTATTCTTCATGAATGAGTAACGAAGTCTTTAGTGAAGCTTTCAGAGTTTTAATAAGATTCTCACTGACTCTTCTTATCATTATTATTATTATTATTATTATTTTGAATATATATGTGGTTACAGTTCAGCTGCTGTGTGAGTGAATGAGCAGGGGACAGTTGAGTATGAATGTCCTGAGGGAAGGGCTGGGCCAGGTGCTGCAGTTAATCATCTCACATGAGGTAATTAAAACCAGTGCCATCAAATTATTAAAAAAGAAAAGTGTATGTGAGGCAGCGCCGGGTCTGAGGCAGCGCCGGGTCTGAGTGGTTTTTGTTCTGCCTCAGCTGGTTTGGAAAATGTCCTGAAGCAACAGGACTGAAAGGTCACCTGAGTAAAGGTTATCAGGTCGGATGACTTGAACAGCGACGCCCAACAAGCTGCTGTCGTTCAGCGTGGGCTGCTGGGTGGGAAACAGGCCAAAGGACTCGCAGGAAGAAATAAAACTGGTTCAATATTAACTCAGAGAGAACGTACACGATAACAGGAATGTGCAGTGCATCAACACATTGTACTGTTATTATTTTATTATACACTTTTTAAGTGTATAATAAAAGTTTCACTGATAAAAGTTTCACTGATAAGCTGAGAGGAGATGATTTATCCTGACCTGTCACCCATTCTCTTAAATCTTTCTTCAAGATGCTGTCTTTAAAACTTTGAACTGTACTAAACTGACACTGAAATCATTATTACTTTTTATTTTGTGTTATGATCAGAAGGTTCAGTTTTCAGGTGCTTCACTGCGACAGGTTAGAGACCAGAGATAAACACAAACACTGGAGCAGGTTAATGGTAAAGAACAGAAACACTGACAACAAGTAACTGAAGTGCTACAGGAAGAGAAGAGAAAATGAGGAGGAACTACAGTGTGTTTGTGTTTTATAGGAGGAAACCTTTCATTATCAATCCGTTACCTTTCAGAAATGGACGACGACATCGCTGCCCTCGTTGTTGACAACGGCTCCGGCATGTGTAAGGCCGGTTTCGCCGGAGACGATGCCCCCCGTGCCGTCTTCCCGTCCATCGTGGGCCGCCCCAGACACCAGGTAACAACCTGAGCTTCACCGTCTCTCTGCACTGTGAGACTCAGATAAGTGCAGTGTGTGACTGTAAAGGTGTTTGTGTTTGTGTGCAGGGTGTGATGGTGGGAATGGGTCAGAAGGACAGCTACGTGGGAGACGAGGCTCAGAGCAAGAGAGGCATCCTGACCCTGAAGTACCCCATCGAACACGGTATCGTCACCAACTGGGACGACATGGAGAAGGTGAGGACGTTAGCGTTAAGCTAATGTGAGGACATTAACCTGAGCCTGAGACCTGTGATGCTACAAAGGACGAAGGCTGAGGTTCAAACAGTCACATCACTGTGGTTTGTCTGCACAGACGGTGGCAGACAGTTTTAGTTTGGGGTCAGTCACACATGCAGACGTTCTCCTGGATGATGAGATGTATCCCAGGGAATGAGAAGCAGCAATATGAGATCAGTATGATAAATCTATATACAATATGAGATCAGTATGATAAATCTATATATAATTTGAGATCAGTATGATAAATCTATATATAATATGAGATCAGTATGATCATTTTCCCACCTACGATTAAAGCAAAGCAAAACTGGAAAATGTTCCAATGTGTTTAAAAGCTGAAATGTTTAAAGGGAATGCAGGACACTGAGGGACAGCAGTCAAACTGTCCTGGATGCCCCCCCCCCCCCGTGGTAACTTTGGCGTTAGCTTTATAATTAGCAGCCTGTTTCTAACCAGCGCTCCTGTCCTACAGATCTGGCATCACACCTTCTACAACGAGCTCCGTGTTGCACCTGAGGAGCATCCAGTCCTGCTCACTGAGGCTCCGCTCAACCCCAAAGCCAACAGGGAGAAGATGACGCAGGTGTGTTCAGACTGATCGGTCCAATCCATAAACTGTCCACTTAGTTCAGGATCAGCTGAGTCCTGAGACAGGCCCTGTCCTGCATGTGCAGCGCTCTTAAATGAAGACTAAAGCTCCTGAGTTCCAGGGTTTCTTGCAGCTGTCATGGCTTCCACAGTGACACATCACTTTGTCTTTGGTCCAGATCATGTTCGAGACCTTCAACTGTCCTGCCATGTACGTGGCCATCCAGGCCGTCCTGTCACTGTACGCCTCCGGTCGTACCACAGGTGAGAGAATCAACACAGCCACTGACGCGTCTCTCTGAGCTGTAAGATCTCACGGTCACACATTGGCTTTTGATGGACTTAGTTTTCTCATCATTGCATCTAGTGGCCATTAGGGGAACTGCAGCCGAGCACAGTGGTTCATGGATGGCTTTAAAGTTGAATCGTGCAGTCTTTTCTTTTGTAACTGGGTGTTTTTTTGTCGTGCAGGTATTGTGATGGACTCTGGTGATGGTGTCAGCCACACTGTGCCGATCTATGAGGGCTACGCTCTGCCTCACGCCATCCTCCGTCTGGACCTGGCTGGCAGAGACCTGACAGACTACCTGATGAAGATCCTCACTGAGAGAGGCTACAGCTTCACCACCACCGGTACAACAAACACACACTGACTTACCTCTACAGCAAATGGTTGAAGCTAATTTCTAATCTTGTCACTTGTGAGTAGTAGATGCTCCTGAACGTCTTCAGTGTTTTTAAAGGTTTAAATGAACCTTTTCTATGTTCAGAGTATTTGATTTGTGTCTGTTTTCTAATGAATATTTCATCTCCAGCCGAGCGTGAGATCGTTCGTGACATCAAGGAGAAGCTCTGCTACGTGGCTCTGGACTTTGAGCAGGAGATGCAGACGGCAGCTTCCTCTTCCTCCCTGGAGAAGAGCTACGAGCTCCCTGACGGTCAGGTCATCACCATCGGCAACGAGAGGTTCCGCTGCCCTGAGACGCTCTTCCAGCCTTCATTCATCGGTTTGTAACGTGCATCAGCACAGACTGGATCACCAAAAAGAAAATGATTTGAAAACCAGCTGTTGGAGGGAAATCAGCAATTGTCGTATGTTGTAGTCCACGTTAAATTGAACTGAACACTAAAATAATTCCTGTGCTGTCTGTGTTCAGGAATGGAGTCCGCTGGCGTCCATGAGACGACCTACAACAGCATCATGAAGTGCGACGTGGACATCCGTAAGGACCTGTACGCCAACACCGTGCTGTCCGGAGGAACCACCATGTACCCCGGCATCGCTGACCGCATGCAGAAGGAGATCACCGCCCTGGCCCCACCCACCATGAAAATCAAGGTATTACTCACCTAATCTGTGACGAAAAAGGGAGGCCTCAGGGAGGCCTCGTATCACGTCTCGTGTTAGTACACACACTTTACCTGGTTTGTTACCTGCGACGGTGATATACACATCAGTATGAGAATTGACATGCAGTCTGGGTTTGGGACGGTTTGAAATGATCTCACTTCCTAATGTTTTGGGTTTCCTGAGTAACATGACCACATCTGTGAAGTGAGCACATCCTGTGTCTTTACAGTTTTCAGACACTGAGCCTGGAGAGTTTTCGGGTTTTATCAACTGTAGAATAAAATGAAACCTTTCCGGTAGTTTTGAGTGAATCAGGCCAATATTTTCAAATCCAGAAAAATTCTGCATCTCTACATCTCACCCTTTCTCTCCTCACCTTCAGATCATCGCTCCCCCAGAGAGGAAGTACTCGGTCTGGATTGGCGGCTCCATCCTGGCCTCCCTCTCCACTTTCCAGCAGATGTGGATCAGCAAGCAGGAGTATGATGAGTCTGGTCCCGCCATAGTCCACCGCAAGTGCTTCTAAAGGGCTTGACATTGACCCCCCCAGAGAATTGTCTCTGGTTCATCTTATGAACAGACTAAAATATGTGAGATGCCACATACAGGAATAATCCAGCAGCTGTTTCCATCAACTGTGTGAGCTCTGCCGATCCTCAGCCACTGAACCTCTGAATTTTACAACATTTCTCAACATGTTAGTCTGATTCTGCTCACGGCTTTAATTCCCTCCGGTGATAAAACTCCTGATGGTCAGAAAACAGTATCACTGAACCCTGACGATCTAATGCAATGAACTGCACATCAATATTCAGCTTTTTTTTTTTTTCCTCATTGTTTTTGCCTTTTGGAGTCGAGCTGTATCTGTGCTCTCAGCAGTGTTTACACTCATCAATAAAATGCCAACATTTGATATTTACAGCTTCTCTGATGTGATCATTCGCTGCTTGTTTAAAAAAACATTTCTCCTAAAATGTTCAATTCCATAAAATGATGTTTATATATATATTTTTTCCCCACTGCGTTAACACTGAACCGCTCCTTCCTCTGCTAATTTTGACTCCTCATTTGGATGTTTAGAGGAAAGAAGAGTCGCAGGTTGGAAAAGAGGTTAAAATAGTTTTATTTATCTGTTGTACATACTGTGCAAATAAACATGTAAGAATCAGAGCAACATGCAGTTAACAGCAGATTAACTGTATAAGCAACAGCATCAGTTTAAGATTTTAATTAGACATATATACCCTTCATATATTAACTTAGAGTTTTGTTATAGCAGATTTAGCACTAATACAATGAGCCACAGTCTAAAGTTACATAAGGATCTGAAATCATATATAAATAACTTGTTAATTCAAACGTCTCCCAACACGTTTGCTTCCGTGCAGCCTGTGTTTAACAGGAACAAGGTGAACTCTGAGGTGAAGGCAGATGAATAACAGGTGAACAGGCTCGTCATGTAAACAGCTCCTATTAATGCTCTCAGGTAAAATGATCACATTAGTCACTTCAAGAGATCATCTGACATTTTGGGAAACTTGTTGGTTAGAGAATGGACTGGAAACAGGAAACTCTTAGCTTCACTCCATCAAACCTGAAGTTTCATGTGAGCTGCAGGTTGAGAAAATGGTCCGACGCCCAGAGAGCTGAATTCAAGTCTTTACACGTCAGGATCATTTTTCAATAGTGATCAAACGTTTGTAATAATGTGATCAGATCAATGATAACAAATATAATCAGTGTCAAGTAATGATAACATACATTTTGATATAATGCTGCTAGCATTTGTGGCTAGTGTTAGCTAGCAGCCTTAGCGAGCAGTCAGAATGAAGCGACTCCATGTTGTCCTCACATTCTTTGTCCTCACAGTCTTTGTCCCCACGGTCTTTCTGCTCACAGTCTTTGTCCCCACAGTCTTTGTCCCCACATTCTTTGTCCCCACAGTCTTTGTCCTCACGGTCTTTGTCCTCACGGTCTTTGTCCTCACATTCTTTGTCCCCACGGTCTTTGTCCTCACGGTCTTTGTCCTCACATTCTTTGTCCCCACGGTCTTTGTCCCCACGGTCTTTGTGCTCACAGTCTTTGTCCCCACAGTCTTTGTCCTCACATTCTTTGTCCTCACGGTCTTTGTCCTCACGGTCTTTGTCCCCACAGTCTTTGTCCTCACGGTCTTTGTCCTCACATTCTTTGTCCCCACGGTCTTTGTGCTCACAGTCTTTGTCCCCACAGTCTTTGTCCTCACATTCTTTGTCCCCACAGTCTTTGTCCTCACGGTCTTTGTCCTCACATTCTTTGTCCCCACGGTCTTTGTCCTCACGGTCTTTGTCCTCACATTCTTTGTTCCCACGGTCTTTGTCCTCACGGTCTTTGTGCTCACAGTCTTTGTCCCCACAGTCTTTGTCCTCTCATTCTTTGTCCTCACAGTCTTTGTCCCCACTGTCTTTGTGCTCACAGTCTTTGTCCCCACAGTCTTTGTCCTCACAGTCTTTGTCCTCTCATTCTTTGTCCCCACAGTCTTTGTCCCCACTGTCTTTGTGCTCACAGTCTTTGTCCCCACAGTCTTTGTCCTCACATTCTTTGTCCTCACATTCTTTGTCCTCACAGTCTTTGTCCCCACAGTCTTTGTCCTCACATTCTTTGTCCTCACATTCTTTGTCCTCACATTCTTTGTCCTCACAGTCTTTGTCCTCACGGTCTTTGTCCTCACGGTCTTTGTCCTCACAGTCTTTGTCCTCACATTCTTTGTCCCCACGGTCTTTGTCCTCACGGTCTTTGTCCTCACATTCTTTGTCCCCACGGTCTTTGTCCTCACATTCTTTGTCCTCACGGTCTTTGTCCTCACAGTCTTTGTCCTCACATTCTTTGTCCTCACATTCTTTGTCCTCACGGTCTTTGTCCCCACAGTCTTTGTCCCCACAGTCTTTGTCCTCACGGTCTTTGTCCTCACGGTCTTTGTCCTCACAGTCTTTGTCCTCTCATTCTTTGTCCTCACAGTCTTTGTCCCCACTGTCTTTGTGCTCACAGTCTTTGTCCCCACAGTCTTTGTCCTCACGGTCTTTGTCCCCACGGTCTTTGTCCCCACATTCTTTGTCCTCACGGTCTTTGTCCCCACGGTCTTTGTCCTCCTTGGGAAATTTGCCTCAGGTGTGTAAAGTCCTTAACATCTTATTATCCATGAGCTCATCAGAGTTCTTTAGCTTTAGCTCTGCAGTGTGTGAGGATTATTAATGCAGAAATACATGACACAATAAAAGTGCTAGCACCACCATTAGCACAAACAAGCCGTATGTCCATTTTCTCCTCTTGTGATGGTACTCCTCCTGCAGCTTTCTGAAGCTGCTTTTCTCCTCCTCCAGGTTCTGTTTGAGGTCCTGATGCATTCGTTCCCACATGTCCTTTTTCTCTTTGTCCCAAGCCTCTCGATCTCTCTTCATCTCTTTCCTGCACAGCTCCAGCTTCCTCTCAGCTGCTTCCTTTTGCTCTCTTTCAGCTTGAACACTTTTGTCCAAAGCTTCCAGTTTTCTTCTCCAGTCCTGTCGCAGAGTTTCTTCATGTTTCTTCCGTCTCTTTTCGTCTTCCTCTCGTTCTTTCTTTCTGTCCTCACGCTGCTTGTGGATGCATTCGTCTTTGTCCTTCAGCTGTTTTGTTCTTAGTTTTCTCTCCTCTTCCATTTCACCTCTCTGTTCGTCGATTTTCCTTTTCAGTGTTTTTAAATCTTCCTCATATTTTCTCGTCAGGTTCTCCTCCTTTCTCTTCATCTCTTCCTCCTTCTCTTTCTTAATCCTCTCCACCTGTATTTGAGTGGATTCCTCAGACATCTCAGGGTTGCAGCAGCTGCCTCCACTTTCCTTCAGCATGGTCTCGATCTTGGTCCGCAGGTCACGGACTTGTGTGCGGTTTGTGTCATCTTTGTTATTAAAGACCTGATATCTTCCTCCACAGTCATTAATTAGTTGTTTGACAAAGTCATCGCAGTTTTTGACATAACTCTCGAATGACTGATCCTCCAGTTCATCTCCTCTGGTGAATAAAATGATGATGAAATCTCTTGACTTTTCACCAAAAACCCTCTTGATCAGTTCCACAGAGTCTGTTTCTGCTTGTTGAACGTTCCCGATCTGCAGCACCAGTAAGAACACATGAGGTCCTGGAGCCAACATGTTTATGCATTTGTGAAGCTCCTGTTTAATCTCATCATCAGAGAGAGTTGTATCAAACAAGCCGGGGGTGTTGACCACGACAGCAGGTCGTCCGTCGATCTCTCCAGCTGCGATCTTGCAAAACCTGGTCGGTGGTTTTGGGGGGATCCTGGGTTTGAAATGCTTCTTGCCTAAAATGGTGTTTGCTGTCGCACTCTTCCCACTGCCAGTCCGTCCAATCAGCACCATCCTGAGAGGCTCTCTGCTCTGATCTCCCTCATCACCTCCCATCTGAATCTGTTTCACATCCTGCAGTTCAGCTTTCAGTTTGAAAACCTTCTCCATCTGTGCCTTGGTGAACACGTCCTTGTTGAAGCATCTGGATCCTTTAACTCTCATCTGTTCCACAGCATCCAACAGCTCAGGGACCTGCTGCTTGTCCCTGGTGTTGAGAACAACAGATCTTCCTCCACAGCTCTGACGGAGCTCCTGGATCAACTGACTTTCAGCTAGAACGTGAACAACAGCTGGATCAGTAGGATCTGACTCCACAGTGAACAGAATCATGGTGAAGTCAGAGACTGGAGAGCTGA
>JBBMJY010000024.1:841074-864187 GCA_037833715.1 Toxotes lorentzi
ACAGCCTCAGTCTGTGGTCCTCAGTGAAGTCTTCAGGCTGTAGAACCAGCAGGAACACATGAGGTCCAGGATCAGAGAGTCTCACACACTCCTCTACATAGTGTTTTAGTCTGTCTTCAGAGACGTCAGGAAGCAGCAGATCTGGGCTGTTGATGAGAACTATTTCTTTCTCCTTCCACTGTCCTCTGGCTGTCTGAAGGTCTGGATCATCCTCAGTGTTGAACTTAGTCTGTCTTAGTATGAAGTTCCCCACTGAGCTCCTCTCAGTCCAGCTGTTCCCCAGCAGAACAACCCTCAGCTCAGACACTGAAAAGAAAAACAGCGAATCACAAAGATGAACCAACACAATTCACATCAAATGTTCTGTGATCACGTGAGACAGCCTGAGTGATGATATTTATTAATACAACACTGTTAGCATTAACTGAGCAGCTGCTGTTAGCTGGAAGTTCTCCATGAAATCGAGTGACTCCACAGTCCATTTTATAAATATTTTTTTTGATGCTGCGTTTTGTGAAACAAAAATCAACAAATACACCATGTGGAATGTTTTTGTGTCACATGCCAGGAAGCTGCGTCATGATTGGTCCGCTGCATCACAGAAACCGTCCACCATCATGTACATGTCCAAACACTCAGCTGGGAGTTGATTAGGTAAACAGAAACAGCTAAACACAGTGAAAGCAGCTGAACTCACTGTTAGGAGGAAGCCAGTTATAACTGCTGCTGTGGCTCAGAGGTCTCTGTGTCCCTCCTCCTGTAAGAAAACAGAATATGATCATTCAGATTCGTTCGTACTGTAGAGACAGTCACAGCTCAGCGGTGAGGACGGTGTAGTCCACTAACACCAGGAACGGGACGATAGATTTTACAACCTCATATATCAAATGAATGATCAGTAATTATTGATATTCATATTATTTTCAGTTCAGGGACAGAGTGTGGACAGACTGAGTAAACCTAGTGTAATCACTCTTCTGAAAGAGATGGGGGACAAAATCCAGAATCTTTGTTCCCTCCTTTATCTGAAGCTCAGAGTGGATTGGACCAATCAAAGTTACAGTCCACAGTAATTTCAGTAATAAACTCCCTGCTTGCTGAGCTGCAGTGGAGGAACAGTAACACAAGGCAGGCAATAAATGTGGGGAAGGAGAGAAAGGAAATGACACGCAGCACACGATCCAGCTGGGAACTGGACCAGGGACTCGCTGACCGGGGTATCTGGTCCGTGTGGTATGTACCCTAACCGCTCAGCTGTCAGATCACCAAACACTGTGGGTTCGGCCAGCTGCAGTCGGTGACCTAACATCTGTAATGCTGTGACTCCACCTCCTGGTTCAGACCGGGTCTTACAGGGAAACTGAACAGCTGCAGTGATCCAGAGTAACATAAACAGCAGCTCTGAACACATTAGAAGAGCTGTTGCATATTTCTGCTGTAAATCTGCCCATACTCACCAGATGTTGCAGCAGCTGCCATACTGTCACCGTGCTGGAAACACCAGAAGCAGCAGCACCACAGCTGGAGACCAACAGCTGGTTTTTAAAAAGCTAAAAACACACACAAAAAAAACCAACACAAAATGGTTGAAAGATCATTTTTAATAATCAGGGGCAGCTACATGTTCCTCTGTGATTACACCAGCCTGTGGCTGACGCTGCAGGCTGCAGACGCTGGATCGTATCAGGCTACAACATGTCTTCCTGTTTTCTGTCCTCGTCTCTCTCGCAGTGATGTGTCTCACAGTTTCAGAAAACATGACGGACCTCTCACTCTGAAGCACAGCTGTTCCTGTAGGTGTGTTCGTTCCAGTGCTGTGTATTTAAATATTCTGGTTATCAGCGTGGAGCCTTAACGAGACGTCTGCTGCAGGTATTTATCACACAGACTTTTCCCTCAGGTACTCTTTCTTTACTTTAACTTTTTTAATTTAAATTCTTTTTAGCGTACACGTTTCTTTTTTTGCCTGCACCACAAATCTTCTTCCCCTTGATTAATCGATCAACAGAAAAATAATCAGTAACTATTTGGAGAATTGATTGGTTGATCATCATTTTCAAGCAAAAATTCAAAATGCCACAGGTTTTTAGGTCCCAGCTTTTTAAATGGCAGGATTTTCTCATTCTCTTCATCAGGTGTCACAGTAACGTCAGTGTCTTTGGGTTTCGGACTGTCACTTCAGCTTTCTTTTTCCATCAAACCCTTCATATTTTAATCAATAACGTAAGTGGCAGATTCATCTTTATTAAAAATAATCGTACTTGCAGTCATAAATCTATCGATCAGGATGTCAGCTGTGAAGTGGCCTGTCCTCATCCTTCCTTCGTCTCTAAGCTGTCTTCATGAACCTGCTCCAGAGGTGTCTCTGGGTTTTTCCGAGTATTATAAAGAATAAGTGTGAGACCCCCGGTCAGAATTCTAACTTTAAACTCAGAGCTCTAATATTTTTAGATTTTATATATTACACCTGGCCCTGATCCTCTTCCGTAGATATCCTTCCAAACAGAAATTTTCATATATGAGTCAAAGTGTTTTGCTGCTTGAGATTTTCCATGTGTTCACAACAAACAGAGGGAGAGTTTATTAACAATGAGTCGGTCAGTTTTACCACACCTGTTCACCTCTGATGTTTTTATCAGAAACACGATCCACACACTGATCAATATTTCATCCGATCAGAAATGAAGGTTTGAGTCAGACTGAGCTCCTTCTCTCCTCTTCTCTCTGACTTTACCTGGTCTAGTTATATAATATTTCTTCTCTTTCTCTTTTCTATTTTAGTCATGTGATCATGTTGTGTATGTGTCATCTTGTTGAGTATTAGTTAACCGAGTTCACCTGCAGGAACATGTGAAGCAGGTGAACAGGTAAAGTAACGTTGAGCTCAGACTCAAAATGGTGACAAGCAGGAGTAAAGTCCTTCTGTGTTCCCTCTGCAGTCAAACACAAACTGCTGAGCCCGTTTATTGGATCGTATAATGTGATGTTAATTCGTGCTGTGGTCTCAGCGGCCTCGGGCTGAACGCGGACACTCACAGGTTCACCTCACTCACCTGAGAACGTCACCTGTCTCACCTGCCGTGGGTGTATGCACCTGTTTATTCATCGTGTCTGGTGAAATTCACTCACCAGCTGATCCCGCTGCGTCTTTTCTTCAGGACGATGAAAGTGAAAGTAAAGTTCACCTCTCTGAAAAGTCGCTCATCGGTATTTTCCTCATGATTAGACGAAATTTAAAGATTCATTCAAGCAAATAACACAAAACAAGCCAACGAACCTCGAATACGATCAGAGGGAGAACAAACTCGAACTAAACCAAAACTCAAACCGGTTATTACAAAAAAAACTTTCCCTGAACTTTATTAAAACAGGAAGTTTAACAAACATCACTGCTCCACCTGCTGGACACACAGCAGAGACCACATGAGGTTCAGTCCCGTCAGCTGAGACCTGAGATCTGAGGCTGCAGTGGACACAAATTATATCTGTACATATTCAGCTACTATTCCATCTACCTCTGTTTTTGTTTTTCTTTCAAATTATTTTGTACATATGTATCTGCTATTTCTTTTACTACGTCTTTCACTTTTACCTTTTGTAAGATCTATTTTTTTATATAAAGCAATGTAGCAGAAAAAGCATTTCATAGCTTGGTGTGAACAGCTACTTTGTACTGTGCATATGACAATAAACCCTTTGAGTCTCTGAAGATGAACGCCGGTTCAGTGACAGTCATGATAAGAGGATGACACAGCTACGACTCTATGTTTCTTTCAGAGTTTGAATTTCTTCTTCTTCCTGCTTTTTCTTTGTGGCTCGACAGCTTGTCTAACAGTTGCATTTGTCTTTCATGTCTCTGCTTCAGTTCCAGAGCTGTACCAGTTTAAACCTCCAAATCCTTTCAGCTGAGAAGCCTGGGTGCGCCACTGGAGTGATTACATGTTAAATTATAATCAATAATAAAGTGGTTAATTTTTATAGCTATTATAAATTTCCCTTTTCTATATTTAAACTACTTACTTTGAAAAACTGTTCTTTGTCATTCCATTTATACATCATATTTATGTCATATTCCATTTCACAGTTCATTTATTTCCTGCTTTAACAGAATTTAGGATTATTTTAATTCAAAGACAGTATCGCCTAAAATGTAATAAATAAAATGCAACCATCCCTCAAAAATACAAAAGTTATCACAACATTGAACAACATGGATGGTGAGATGGAATTAGACAGCCAAAAAAATTTTTTTTTTAAAAATCACAGAATATTTATTGGATCTCTTTTGGAATTTAAGTATTAACAGTATTTTCTGTTCAACCGAAACATTATAATTTTGATTATATATAAAGAATGAGAGAGTCTGTAAAGGAATGTAGAGTAATTCATTCAGAGAGGTGTTATATATATTTCCCCAGATCTCACATATGGACACAGCCTACTATTCATTTCTGTAGTAATTCAGCTTTTTTTTTTTTTTACTGTAAACTGGAAAAGTTCATTTTATTCTAGACCTCACACAAAAAAATCATCATTCAGTTCTGTTCTTAACTTTTTAAAATCACCTGGAGTTTCTGAACTTTTTTTATTGGAATAAAATCATTGAATTCGAAGAAACATTAACCTTAAGCACGTGACATGTCAAACTATACACGGAAAACTTGTGTTCTCATGTCAGGTAAGTTAATGTAAGTTAATGTTTAACGTTCTCTACAGTTACACAGCAGGTGGTGTGAAGTCAGGTACGCACACAGCTCAGAACTTCACACTTCACTTATTACAGAGCCTTTACAATTATTCGATGACAAGAACAAAAATACACAAAAACTAATGCAACACAACATCCGAATCCTTAACAAGTCCAAAAAGTATTGCAGCAAAAGTATTTAACAAAGAAGAACAGGAAAAGTAGGAACACAGAGTCAGCATGGGAGTGATGAATCCATTAATCAGCTTCACCGTCCTCAGGTGTGTTCACCTTCAAACAGGCAGGAAAGCGTGAGGCCCGCAGGTGATCTGACTGACCCGCTTCCTCGTTATTCGGCTGCTCGAACATCGAGTCAGTGCCGCAAAGCAAAGGCAAAGAGAGAAGCGTAAAGAGCTTAAAGGACAACCGCCAAACTCCGGAGGGTCTGTGAGTGACACCGGTCTAACGATGGCGCAGTGTGGGGCGACACTGGACATCAATTAGCGGTGATTTTAAATGGTAAGAGCCGACGCACCAAACTTCATTCACAAACTTTGGATTTTTACGTTTCACGCTTATGTACAAACACACACACCAATTCAACAGCTTATTTTTTGTGCTTTATGAATTATGATGATGTTAAGTCAAATTCGGCATGGGTGATTGCTGACGATGCAAAACCTAACGTCGAAAAAAAGGCATTTTATTTTAGAGGAGTACAAGACACCGCTACTGGTTCCCGCCTTGCATCTGCCCATCACGGTGTCTGAGGCGGGCACAGTTAGACTAACAGGAAGCAGTGTTTCAAAAACACTGTTTCAGTGTTGCATGTGTGCGGAAGTGAAACGCTACTGACTTTTTTATTTTACTCAAAAAAACAACAACAACAACAATAATAATGTCACATTTTGGCATAATAACGAAAAGTGCTGTTCTGTATCAACAATTTACTCTGAACTGTTTGTTCAGAATTTCAAATCAAACTAAACGATGGTGGAAACTTGCAGCCCTTATAACAGGGCAAAGGAGGACCTGAAGACCACATCAGTGTGTCCCCGGTGTCAGTGGAACCTTAAACCTGGTGACGCCTTCACATGCTTTGTTTTTGTCCAACCAACTGTCCATTGTTTCTGCTTGACTCTTCACGTTAGGAATGACACACAGATTGTGTTTGTAGTGATCTGTTGAACATGGCGTCTGCCTCTGTGTCTGCATCAGGAAGTGTCAGAGTGTGTGTGTGTGTGTGTGTGTGTGTGTGTGTGTGTTAGAAACACAAAACAAACACATGAACAGACAAACACGTGGTGTTTGCTGCAGAGATGATCTCTGGGTTTCTGGTTTATGTCGGAGGAGCCGAGGTGATTCCCGCTCTGTGTGCGTCTGAGTGTCAGAACAGGAGGCCATCTTGTTTTGCATGTTATTTCCCTTTTGTAAATAAAACGACAATGTAAATTTCTGTTCTATTGACACCCGCTAGCCTGGAGTGTGAATCCAGTTGTGTGGTACAGGGTTTCTCATTCAGACACAGACCTGGTCCTGGTTTCAACTAAACTTATGCAAACCAGAGGAAATGTGATCCTGAGCAGTTTAGTGCAGAGAGACCCAGAACTGACTGCAGTTCTCCGTCACTGTGGAGGTTGGTACCATCTCTCTTTTAATACACTTATGTTTTCTTTTAAGCTTTGGAACGTTAAGTTTATCTTCTACTAGGATTTTAGAAAAGAGACAAACTGCATGAGGAGGTGAGGCTGAGAACCTGTGGTGGGTCCGGAAGGTTTATGGAGAACTTGTGTGACTGTTATAACTGACCGACCTGATGGTGATCAGTTTTCCATCTAACCAGACCATAACCTTTTTTTTTTTTTTTTTTTTTTAATGTGAAAAAGTAAAAGAGTTGGATTCTCCAGCAGCTTTGGACAAACATGATCACATGTGAAGTGGATCCTATTCGGATGGTTTCCCCTGAATCAGCGGGTGTGTTGAGTCTGTGCCGTGATATCGTGTTGTCAGTGGTTTAAAGGCCTGTTATTCTCATGAACACTAACCATCGTCGTATTTGAACAGTGATAAAACTGAACTGAGTCCAGACGGAGCCAGTGCATGGCTGATACATGGACGCCAGAGTTAGAGCAACATGTGAATACTGAACATCAGTCCAGTATTCACATGTTGAATACTGTAACAGTGGAGGAACGAGTTCAGGTTTTCCGGCTTTGAAATGTTACTTTAGTTAATAAAAGTCTAATCATTAACATACTAAGCGCAGCAAAACATCCCTGTGGCTGTTGTACATCATATCATTATATTATTTATGCATTAAGGAGTGGGCAGCATTTTGCAGTTGGTCATAGTGAGGCTGCATCTTCTAATTATTATTTTCTTTAGTAATCGATCGATTGTTTGTGAATTCTAAAATGTTTGGCCCGTTTACATGGAACCTGATTTAAAGGATTGTCAGGATTGTCATAACATCTGCAGATTAATTTTCTGTCCTTTTTCTAATCGTTTTGGCTCCAAGTTTCAAGATTCAGGTTTATTTGTCCACATACTTTTGTCCACATATGGTTTTCATACAGTCTTTAAGTGGCTGTAACCCTTTGGTTTGCAGTGTATTCATCATGCTTTTCCCTCTGTAGAGTGGGCTTTGATAAAGGGCGTCTGAGGCTGAATGAGGAGCATCTTCATCATTTCTTCATCATCCCTCCACGTGTCTGTTGATCCGTCACTGATGTCCGCTGACTGCTGAAGGCTCAGCGTCCTCCATCTCTGGAACTTCACTTCCTCCTCCTCCTTCTTCTAAATCACTCCTCCATCCTGCCGTCCAACCGCCATGAATCCCTACGGAGACACAAACCTGACCCCTCACTCGCATGTCGCTGCTCTAGTCGTCCAAAGTCCACCTCCATATTCAGCCCCCGGCCCCTATGATAATGGCCATAATCCATCTTTCTCCGGTTTGCCATGTCCTCCAGTCATCCAGACAGGTCACAGCTCTGTTACAGCTTTGAGCCATAACGCTCCTCCCAATCAGGCCTCATCAGACCAAGATGGAGCTCAAAACCTGGTCCGATCACCAAAGTCAGACCGCTCCACCTCACTGCTTCCAGCCTCAGATCCAGGCTTCAGCCTCGGCTCTAGGTCTCTGTCTAGCCTAGTACGGGCTCCATTTCTAGTTTCCATTCCCACACCAAACCCTTACCCTGCGCCCGCCACCCCCTCCTCCTGCCAGGTCTCCGTCATCATCCCGTCCCCAGACCTCCGCCTGTCTCCTCTCCCCCCTCAGTGCTCCGAGGACACCTGCCCGGACCTGGAGTGCTCCATCTGCTTCAGCGAGTTCAACAACGTCTTCCGCTGTCCCAAGATACTTCACTGCAAGCACACGTTCTGCCTGGAGTGTCTGGCACGCATCAATGTCAAGTCATCTGAGCCCAGCGCCATCCAGTGCCCGCTGTGCCGCGGCTTCACGCCCCTGCCCACCCTCGGCCTGCCCAAACTCACCACGGACTCAGACGTGCTGTCGTACCTGCCGGCCGCCATGCAGAGGGTCTACAGCATCCGCTTCCTCCGCAATAAAGGGAAGCTGGAGGTCAAAAGGTCAGGCTGTTAGAATAATCAGTTCTGTCAGTTCTGTTGTGATAACGAGCTTTTGGACGATGCTTTGCTGTTTTACGTGTGTGAATCAAGGAAAAAATTAATGGAAAATGAGTTTATTCTCAGCTTTAAACACGTGTTCTACATCATTCTGAAACTTAATTTAAAATGTGACTGATGTGTCTGTTTATTGCAGTGGTTCCTAAATGGTTTCTGTCAATCACTCCTCTCTGTAAAGCTATTTATTGGATTTCTGCGTCCTCTCACCCGGCTCGGCCACACTGATGCTGAACCAGGGGCAGAGCGACGATCATTACGTATCATAACCTACATTCAGAAGACTCCTGTTTGTTGATCCTGCATGAATCCGATTTATTCAGCCTGAGTTCTGTTGTTCAGGTTTCCTCTGTCAAGCCTTTTCCATCCAGTTTACCTCACTGAGGGAAAGATGTCAACACAAACAACAATGTAAAACCAATGATGATGTGAGTCTTTAGTGTCCTGTGGACTCTGACAGGAGTTCAGGAGGTTAATGAACTTCCTCTGCACAAGTCGAATACTTCATATGAGAGGACTCACAGTGGGAGCAGCCTGCTGCCTGTGGTTCGTGACGCAGTTCACACCAGTTTGTCTGGATGTTTTCTGTGTTCTGGCAGTAAAACAGGAAAAAGATCATTTCTACCTGAAAATTACTTAATCATCAACGAAAATAATAAAAGACAATGATTTTTATTGGATTAAACAGAGATTTCACAGCTTCATCTGACCAATAACGTTCTGTGTTTCTCATTTAGGTCGTCCGAAAGTCATCGGCGATGGGGTCAGAGGTCGCTGACGTCCCTGAGGTCAATGAACCGCTCTCTGGACGTGGGGCTTCCCAGCCCGCCTGTCGGGGGCCGTGGTGAGGCGGGGGGTGTGGGCGGGGCTCTGTTCAGACTGACGGGCCGCCCGGCGTGCCGAGCCTTCCTCCTGACGTCTGTGGTGATGATGATGGTGCTGCTGACTGGCATCATTATCTTCCTCCTCAACTTGCCAAAAAACTAGAACTGACTGTGAGTGACATCACATTACATCACATCCTGTCTTCCTCCTGTGAAATCTGCTCTTATTTTTGTAACTGAAAAAAAAAAAACACAAACACAACAAACTGTAAAATTCCACCATCTCAAATAAGCGACATGTGTTTGGTTAACGGATGGAAACACGTCCAGATGTGCAATAAAAGCCTCAGTTCACGCTCTTGTGCAACAAGCAGCGTTTAACTCATGGATGACATTTAAAGCCGGGACACGGAGGAGAAGATCTGTCCTTCTATCAGCCCACTGAGGACCAGCTCACACCTGAGCTCAGAAAGTGCCTTAGAAACTGAGAAGCTCTGGACTTCGTAACATTTAACATGTGCCGGAAGTTTGGAAGAATCGCCCAGATCTGGAAATAACGGCAGAGGAGGAAATGTGTCAAAGAGACTGAGAAACTTTTACCTGCTTCACAGCACTTCACTTACAGCCAGGTGATTCTTTACAGAACCACAGTGAAATGTTGGACAGGTGACACACTCAGTCTGCCTTACAGCCTAAAAACCAGCCAAAAGATTGTTTTTCATCTCGGGTTTGAGTCACCACTTCTCAGTGTGTGGAGATTCAGGAAACACAAGCTGGCCGATCTGAAGTTTGTTTGATGGCAGCGAGTGAGGATTCTGTATTTGAGTAGAAAACAGGCTGATATCAGCTTTACTATATAAACAAGAGGCCAGAGTCTCTGGTGGTTCCCATCCAGCTGCAGATAAAAGCCAAATTCATCTTTACACTTTTGATTCCAGGAGCCGAAACATTAATCTTCTCTCACTTTGTCACTTTGTCACGTGAAAGTCCACTGAAAAACAACTTTAGTGTCACTTTAGACCTGAAATAAGGGCTGTAACCAGCCTGTCATTTCAGTGTCCTCACCTCACTTTAAACACGAGATTCCATAAACCTGTCAGCAGGTGGCGCCTTCTTCTTCATGTTCTTCAGCTTCCAGCACTTTACAAAGACTGAATGCACATGTTTGATTCTGTCTTTAAGAGTCACTGTTCCCAGCTCTGCCCTCACTCTTAACCAAATGTTGGAAACAGGAGCCATGCAAATGAGCCGAGCCACGGTTGGTCTGACGAAGAGCTCAGAGAGCCGAGTCCAGGACTCTGTATACGGGCTCAGACTTTAATACACGACCGTGGGTTTGACGTATAAACAAATCAAACTGATATGGCTGGAGACTGTAAAGGACCTGTTCACCCAAATTCTCCATTCTCCTCCACTGTTGGTGTAGAGGCAGGAATCTGACACATCTGAAAACCTGGATGAATAAAACCAAACGTATTGAGCTGAACTGACCTTTTTTAAAAAAGCCAAAGACTGACGGGCAGTTCAGTGCCTGAAATAAACCCTGTTTGAATTTTGGGGCGGTTTGTGGTTTGAAGAGCATTCAGCCTGCCAGCTCGTCTGTTACACTCTGCAGGAGGCCGCCAGTTGTGGAACAGTCCCTTAGTTCTGCACTGGTGTTAAACACAGAGGGACATGAGTCTAATTCAGCTGAATCCTGTTCACTTAGAACCGATCAAGACATCAGAGTCATGAATTTCACTTTAAAAAGATTCAGAATTTTTTCTTGTGCGCGGCTGAAAATGGCAGAACTGTCAACAAGCAACAAGCAGAACTTTTCCAACAAACACTTTGACTTGCAAATCAGATGTATCCTGAAATCAGAAACTAGCTGCACTGCTCCGTCCCAGTAAAATGCATGTTTTAAATTATTGTTACTCTGAGGTTACAAATATTAATGTGATGATTGACAGTAAGTGGGGAAAATACCTTTTATTTCAGAGTTTGTGGTTGTGATTTCAGGTTTTTATGTTGTGTACTGTGTTTTAAGGCTCAGACCTGTTTTACTGTGCAATGTAAAATAAATGATTTTATTTATTTTTATGTAACTGTTTTAGCAAAGCTTGCACTATCACCATGTTTCATGTTGAACTTGAATAAATTCCTTTTTGAATTATACAGTTTGATTAGTTTTATTAGGCAGAGGAAGTTCTCACTTCCGGAAATTTAAAGGAGTGATTTAAGTTTAAATTTGAGGTAAAAGACAACAGGCACTCGGAGAGGATGAAGCAGGCTGAAGAGGATGGACTGCAGACAACACATGATGTGAGAACAGTCACACAAAGTCAAAGACACTGGCTGAGCCTCCGGGAGCACGAGGACCTCAATCTGGATGGAGCTAACACGGTCTGATTGATCACAGCTGCTTACTGAGGAAAACTGAAATTAATGCAAAACCTTAGGAGCAGACTTAAGAAATCTCAATAAAAACCTTTGTTGTCATCTTTAGAGCCATGCAGGTAACGTGGCTGATATAAATACTTACTGACTTCACACCTGCGTTCTCGAGATTCATGGAAATGGGGACTCACGCAAAACATCAGGACGAGCTGTGAGCTTCCTGCGGTTTTCCAAATCCATTTTGAAACACTCGTCTCTGAGTGTGACCAACCTTCATCAGTTTGCTTTGAGGACAGTTTTCCATGCAGCTCGTGTTTGTGCAACAGGTTCAATTCACCCGATCAGCTGCAGCTTCTCCTCTGAAGACCTGTTTCAAAGGTCCACGCCCAGTTCACAGCAGAACATTTTCTCACGAATCCCCTGACGATCGTCGTTCTCTGATAAATGTAGTTCTAAAGCTTCAGCTTCACTGAGGGAGATAAGATAACACTTTATTGATGACTGAAGTCTAATCTGACTGACCACTGCTTCCTGTCAGAGTGTGACTCAGACACTGAGTCTGCTGTGAAATCTCCTGTGCATCCTTTATGACACAGTGTGGGTGTGTGTGAGAGTGTGTATGTTAACAGGTGACTTTGTGTATGACAGCGGCGCACACACCTTAACAACACACTGGGCGATTAAACATGGATGGTTTCCATGGAGACCAGCCATGTGAACCACAGCGTGAATCCCACCCACTTCCAGAGTCTCATCCTGCACAGATCTGCCCTCAAGTCTCAGAGTACCTACACCCAGGCTGCTGCTACACACCCGGCCCAACCCCGAGCAGTGCAGCACATCACAACACACTGCAACACTACACCACGGCTGTGAGTCGTCACAAATACAACAAACCACACCCGCCAGAACAAACCGAGCCTCAATCAGCAGCTCACATGGCTGATAGTTTATGATAATGCACCGACACATTTAGCTTTGGCTCCCGTAGAACAAATAGTGACCACTGCTCCAATGTCAAAGTGAGACTGAGTCCTCCCAAGAGGAACGACAGGGACAGAGGAAGAACAGTGATTTCTGAGGCTAGTTCTATATTTCTGCTAGTACACGAGGGTCCATGTGGACATCCACGCACCCACCAACCTGCTGTGCCCACGAGGACTCGTCTGCACAGCTACTATGCTACGAGGGCACCAATGGTGTATGGCCTAGAAAGTAGAAACTAGTATAATGAGAACAACTCTGCGTCCGTGGCGTCTGCAGCTGTACCTGTGTGTCTGAAAGTATAAGAGACACTTCACAGTTTTAAAATAAATGATGTCCCCCTGCTGATAAGGATGTGTTGTTCTGAAGCTCAGGGACAAACATGTTGTTGTTTACTCACATGTAGTCAGGTCAGACTGCACCTGACAGACCTGGGACAGAGATGAGCATCAGTTGCGATGGTTGTTGATTTTATCCCGTGTGTTATCAGCTGCATCTGAACTCAAGATCCCAAACTGGTCCTCAGAAAGACAGAACACACATACTCTGTGACACACTTTATTAATGAGTGAAGCTTTGTTCTGTCTGAAATCCGGTTGAGTAATGAGACGGAAGGAAGGGTGAGACCCAAGCCAGCAAAGCAGGTAACAGGAACCGTGTGACACTGTGTGTGTGTGTGTCGCTGGTTCACCAGACTACAACATATTTTTGTGTTTTACTAATCACTTGTACTCAGAGTGATAAACAAAGCAAATAAAACTCCATTTTATCTGATGACACCCTGAACCAAAGTGTGAGAGAGAGAGACAGAATGTGGGACGGTCACATTTCCATCCAGTGCTCCTTCTGTCCACTCTTCTGTCGGTAGATTCACGATTTTCCAGTCTTCTTCCAGTTCGATGGGTCAGTATGAACCGTCAGTGTACATCTGACTGTCGACTGTAAAGCTTCTGTTGAATATAAACAGACGTATGTGATAAACTGACAACTCTTTCCTTGATCCTGCTGAGGCCCAGCATGTTCCTGTTGGGGACACAGAGGACAGTGGACGGGTTTCTTGAGCTCACTGACCTCATTCAGAACAATTTCATTCATCTGCTGTGGACACACACACACGTTTGGTTTGTGTGATAGAAGGCTTGTTGTTGAAGCAGAAGGGAACATCCTCACTGTCTCCTGATGCTTTGCCAGTTTCCCAGGATTCCATTGTGTGTGTGTAGTTGGTGAGAGTGTGAAACTAAACAGTGTAACTGGACGGTCGGTCCACACAGGAGAAAGCTTCATGCGTCTGTTTCTCACTGGTCTGCATTTACTGTCCGATCTGTGTTATATAAGTGTTTCACTGTGATATAATATATTCATGACTAAATAAGCAGCAAGTTAAGGACATATTTACGAGCCTCATCAGAATCACACCGGTGTGGTTCGATCAGAACAGGTACATTTTTGCCATTTGGAAAATAAACTACTCTCTTAAAGCTACAATATCCATTATATTACTTTAGTAACCTATTACATTATAGAATCATTTTTTTAACACACACTGTATGTTGCTGTTCATTGTTGCTTTTTATATGTGTTTATTTTTCCACCTTGTGCCTGTCGTCATACCTGGCCAATAAAGCTGATTCTGGATCTGTAATAATGGATTTGTTTGGCCACCAGAGGGCAGACCAACTCCACAGGAGACTAACTAACAAAGAGCCGTACACTTTCTATAGTTGTCCTGGCTAACATGTTAGCAAACAGCTGTTTACTGCACAGACCAACATGTTCTCCACTCACTGGACTGTATTTATGTCCACATGATGAATATAAGCCCAAGATTTACTCCTTTAGTTCTGGTTTGTCTCCAACAACATCAACAGACAGAACCATGTGCTGCAAGACCAAAACTAGGAGCTAAAACAGGTTAGAAAGCTCAGCAGAGCTGCAGATTTCATACCAGACACAGTCATTTGAATTATTATCAATATAAAAATATCCATAGGTGGAGCTTTAAAGAAATATAGCAGGTGTTCAGAACCAGCAGTGGCCCATCCACTGTCTTCTGCCTGTTAAAGGTTCTGTCCCTGATGTTTAACCTCAGCTACAGGCAGTGGTCTGTCTCGTGTCAGAGCCACTGAAGGTGAGATGAAACAGGTGGAAGTGAAGGCAGAGCGACTTCCTGTAGGGAAACACTGATGATCCCCGGCCCAGTGAAACCAGATGAGAAGTTTGGCTGGAAGTCGTTTTGTTCGCTGCAGAAAAAAATGGTAAAATCCACAAATGTATCAGAGCCTCATGACTGTGTGTGTGTGTGTGTGTGTCAGCAGGACATTCCAGGCAGGCTCCAACTTCCTGTTTCACCAAAACCAACACACACACCCACACACACACACACACACACACACACACACACACACACACTGACCGTCTGCCTGTGCAGAGTCACCTCAGAGTGTGTCGGTGGTTCTCTGTTTACACAGCAGCCTCGATGAGTGCAGGTGGGTAAGATCTCACATACAGTCAGTGATCATGTTGCTAAGGATTTTTATTTAAAATGCATTATTTTTATGTTTCTTGCTGTGGACTGGATCAGGTTCAGCAGTCTGCAGAGCTGGAGGTTCCTGCCCCTGATTCAGCCTCCTGAGGAGCCGGGTTCACTGAGCTGGACGTCTTCTGACTGCAGAGCTTCCTGAGGGGCCGACACAGCACCAGCATTTATACAAAGAACCAATCAGACGTAAAAAACAACATCTGTTAAACAGGAACATGACACAACAAAGAGCTGAAAGAGGATGTAAAGTTCCTTAGAGCTGAGGGAGCGTGTCCACACAGATAAGAAGTTATGTGATCCATTGTTAATATAAAAATATTGACTGTAGCCACTGAGAGGAAGAGAAGTGACCGAGGACCTTGACTATCCACAGGAGACAACATCTGAAAACTGTATGAGGACAACAAAGGATCTCTATGAGAACGGATCAGAACTCCAAGTCACTAAAAACCTGCTGAGAGGCAGCTGGGTGCCGGTGGACCGAGCTCCCGTCCCGGGGATCCCTGGTTTGTGTTTCCACGTGGGTCGAGGTACGAAGCCGAAGTCGCCCATCCTGTAGCGGGCCAACAGGAACAGTGGATCTGTGGACAGGTTCAGGGTCTCTGCGCTGTGAAGGGGAGACAGGAGGACGGGAGAAGACTCTCTGAGCTCAGGGACAGAGGGAAGTTCCCGAGTCCACGAACTGAAGCTCTGTCCTTAAATCCAGTTCTGAGTCCCATCTCTAACTGAGATACACTCATTAAATATCACTTCTTTTACATCTATCCTTCTCTTCTTTATTTACAAGGACAAAAACTTCACGGTTCATTGTTTCTCAATGAGACCAGTTAAAAGCTAATCTGGTTCTGTTGGGACTTGAGCCTCATCAGGACTCTGACCCAGCAGGTCTGAAAGGTGGTCTGCTGCTTGACCAGATAAGGTCATCTTATTGATGTTAAGCATAGTTTTTACTCAGAACAGTGATGAGTTTACAGCCACGAGTGTGTTCTGGGTTTTTCTAAACCTCCGTCATTAAAACTAACTAACTGCAGTACCTGGATGGTTCAGGGCCCGAGGTCTGAGGTTTCTGTCCTTCACTGCTCTTCTCTGTGGGGGTGGAGCCTGATCCCTGGGGGGCGGTGCTCTCCAGGATCTCCAGCAGCCTCTGCATCTTCCCCTGAGCCTCGGACGTCTCCTCTGAGTCCTGCAGGGGACAGAGAACACCAGAGCTTCAGGGAATCATCTGGTTGGGTGAGACACACCTTAATGGACATGTGTTAGTTTCTCCACTACATTTCAGAGGGAAACTGAACCAATAACTAATAAACCATCTTGGCTGTCTGGAATCCAGCTCCCACAGATATTATGATATCTGCAACGACTCATTTCAAGCTGCCGCAGCAACTAAAGCCGCTGTGCTTTTACCATCAGGATGTGTTCGAGAATGATGACTGCTTCCTGGGTGACGCCCTCCAGCTGCCACCTCCCGCTCCTCTGCTTCTGTATCTCGACCTCCAGCTGACCCACCTCGGCTGTTTTCTGACGGCAGTCCTCAGACGCTGAGGCAATGAGCTGTCTGAAAACACACCAGAGACAAACACAGCTGTGTAACCTCTGCTGGTGGGGGTATTAGCTGAGTGCTAGAGACTTGGACTGCAGCACAGGAGGTTCACGTCCGGGTGTCCCAGTCATCAGTGTTTCATCTCCTCAGTAATGTAGCTTGGGAAGTCTGTTTGCCTCAGAGCCACATGAATCTGACTCCTTGTTCTGGACAGTATAAAGAGATGAAGCGTCACCTGAGAGCCTCTTCCTTGGCCAGTGTGTGCTCGTGGGTCACTGTCCTGTCCTTCAGCTTCACACTCAGCTGCTCACTCTTCTTCGTCAGCTGTTCTGCCTCCTGAAGAAAAGAGTTGAACGGTTTTGGTGAATTTTGCTTCTTAGCACACTGACGTGTTTTCTCTACCCAAATCTCAGACCTGTCGGAGGTCTGTCATCTTTCTGTCATGCTCAGGTAGAAAAACAGGATAAATAAGCAAATAAGTGTTTTTTAGGCAGCAGTTTTTGGTTTTAAAAAAACGATGGGTTTATTTTGCCTCTATTTACTGACCTTACATGTCCAATGAGACGAAGATCCTGTTCCCATCTTAACTGATTCAGTTATCTAAGTTATATTTTACCAAAGCTCAGTGGTGGATCCCCGGCTCAGATTTAAGTCACTCTTCTGATAGTGATAGATAGATTGATGTTTGATTACCATCTTGAGACTCGAGTTTTCCTCAGTAACCTTGTTGAGATCCTCCCTCAGTTTGTCCATTTCAAAGCAAAGCTCATTCTGTCTGTCTCGCAGGGCGTCTTTCTCTTTGCATAGATCCCTGCTGTGGTTCAGCAGGACCTGGACCTCCTCCAGAGTCTGGCTGTGCTGAGCCCTCTCCTCCAGAAGAGCTTTGGAGATTCTCTTTTTAACGCAGTCTTTCACTGAGTTACTTCTCTCCATGGTCACGCTGTATTTGGAGAACAGGGGAGGTTAAGACATCAGTCACACCAACATCAGCACGAACTCGTGTCCTGCAGATGTAATGTAAACTGTCAGTGTAACTGTCCTAGACTTTACTTTTCCCGCTCCAGCGCCGCTTCTCTCTCCAGTCTGTGGATGGCAGCTTCATGTTCTTCCTTCTCACTGACCAGCTGCTTCTCCAGAGACTCCCTGTCAGACAACTGCTTCATCAGCTGCATCAGCTGCTCCCTCTGCTCCTCCAGCATCAGCACTGAGGGGAGGAGAGCCCAGTGAGCCAGGACATAATCAGGAGATACCCAGACACTCACGCACACTTTATGCTCTGATCTGAAGCAGGCTGAACCCTTCACTTCAAGAACCCAGTCCCTTAAACTCTGTGTTTTGAGCCCCGCCCACTGAGACTTAACCAGACCAATGAGAGTGAGATCCTCTTTCAGTCCAAAGAGACTTTCATCTCGACACCTTGTGTCTCTGTGTTGTCTTTCATCAAACACCAAAATTAAAAGTGCTCTGTCTGTTCTAAGAGAGCGGAGGATGAAACAACATCCACGTCATGATTGTCTCACTCTGCATCGTTCTCTGTGATGTGAGCTCCTCAGTTTTCTCCTGTAGCTCCTGCACCTCCTGCCTGTGCTGCAGCTTCAGAGCTTCTCTGTGCTGCTCAGTCGCCTGCTGCTGATTCTCCAGCCGCTCAACCAGCTCCTCCACCTGCTTCTGTTTTACAGCCACCGAGTGTTTCAGATACTCAGTGATGTCTTTCCTATCCGTCTCCAGTAAGCTGTGCAGAGAGGTGAGGTGCTTGTTCTGTTTCTCCAGCTCGTCACACTTAAACTGACATCTGCATGATGAAGAGGAACACGTGGGCCGAAGGGTTACGTTCAGGAAGATTCTGTGATGTGTTGTTCAAACCTGCCATTTTATTTTAGTTCTGGCTCATTTTATATTTATCATACTGCACCTTCGCCCTGTACTTCCATCACAGTATATTATGACATTCACTCACTAACAGTCTGAGCTCACGTTTCTTAGTTAAATCAGATTTTTTCCTTATAACTAAATATTTTTCTTATGAAACATTTTTCAGACGTGATTATGTCACAGTGCTGCTAACAGTGCTAACATAGCTAACATCTCCCTGTCCACTTTGCTAAACGGCTAAAACAAATTAAAAACAAATAAAAAAGAAAGATAAATAAAGTAAACTAACACGTTTATCTACAATTATAAACCATCCTGTCTGGATTTCCTCAAACCTCTATGAGCACAGTCCTACCTCTCCAACTGCTCCCCCAGAGACTGAATTTGTGTCAAATACAACAACTTCTCTTTGTCCACAGAATCGATTTCATCCACCATTCTTATTAATTTCTGTCTGATCTTTTTGCTTTGTCTTCCTGAGCTTTTATCTTTTTGAATTTATGTAACAAATGTTCTTTTTTTCTTTCTTTTTCTTTAAACAAAGTTCACAGAAAAATCTAAACCAGCATTAGACCATGGTGCTGCCTGTTGCTAGGGAACGTTGCCTTCAGGGGCAGCTTGTAAAGTTCTGCTCGTTTTAAAAATAAACTAACCTGTGCTGCTCTTTGAGACAGTGTGGGTTTCATCTGTCTGATAAAGGTAATGTAAAGTCGTCTCAGGAGGAACAGTGATGAACAGATGAACAATGAAGGAATAAAACCCAAACACTGCTGTGTGGATGAACAATTCCAGACACACAGAGAGATGCAGCCGTACCAGAGCTGATTGATGACTTTGTGGTCTAAGGTAAAGGAGTCCATTCTGTCCTACATTTACACACTTAGCTCAGCGCTCTTGGAGAAATGGATTGAAGAGGTTGGAATCTTGGACCTATAGAAAGTGATGAATTCAGCACCAACTCTGATCTGTAGCTGTTGTTGGGATTTCTCAGCCTGGGCCCCAGATTTGGTCTTCACTGAGTGAGCTGAGGACATTTAGGCTAAACTTCCACCAGCATCACAGACTATGAATATTCCCTGTCTGTGATTTGTTTTTGTTTTGTTTTGGCTGCTCTGTTAGATCTTATTTTATAACACAGCAACATCCGTTTCCTGTGTTAACAGTCTAAACAACCTGCACACGTACACCAACAAAGCTCCATCATATAACTGCAGCTCAGAGCTCAGACAGGACTCAGCTGCAGGAGTCAGGCCTTTGAGACCTCGGCTGCGGTCCTGAACCTGAGTGAACCCGAGTTCACTGAGCCCAGCATGCACCTGTGTGAAGATACATTCAGGTGCAGCAAGTCATTTTCATAGCTGAGGTTTCTTCTCTGCACACTGTTAGAACCCGTGTGGTGTCCTGCACGCTACCTCCACCTCCCACAGATATTCAGCCTGAGGCTGGTGCACTGTACCTCAGCTGTCTCTGTGTTACTGTCTGTTTTCTTGGCTCTGTTCGTGTCCTCTGCATCAACCCAGCAGAGTTTAGCCTGCTGGGTTATTTCAAAATGCAAATAACGTGCTCTTTGCACGAAAAGTGAGAGGAATATGTTTCCTCAGTGGAAATTAGACGGAGGGAGACACGAGAGGAAAGACAAATCAGTTTGTGGTGGAAAGTGAGGGTGTGGAGGCCGAGGGGGCGGATAAGCCGAGACATTCGAATCCCAAAAATACGTTTTCCTTTAACTAAGACAGAAACTTTAACTCTGAGATGAAACACAGATGCTTCAATGGTCTGACCATCAGGTCCTGCTGTTGTCACATAGTTATTTACTGTAAACATTATTTAAAAAAAACATTCAAACAAAATAACAACAACATGAGTGAAAACAACATACACTAAAAAAACACATTAAAAAATTCTAAATAATCAACTTCAATATTAAGAAAAGTAAAAGAATATGTTCAAACGTAAAATCCCTCTCAGGACCTTAAAGTCACTGCTGCGTCGCCTGATCAGCTGATATTGATCGACTCTAATTACCCGTTGACATGCATGTTTAGGAAACAGTGTTTAGGCCTGTTAAACTGAAATCAAAAATCTAAACTGTGTCCTAAAGATTTTTCTCCTCTTTGACAGATATGATTTCAGAGTTTGAATCAGTGAAACTGAGGTGAGCCTCTAAGTGACCTTCATTTTCAAACCGTATAGATGAGAGGAGTTTGGATGTTTACGAGCTTATGGGTGAAATAATTTAACACTAACGTTAATTTTAGAACAGGTGGTTTGGTTTCAGTTCAGGTTGAATAAAAGTGGAATTTTCCTTCAGACTCCTCCTTTGAAAGGTTAAATGATGAGGCTGAATTCCTCCAGCAGGGTGTTAGCCGGTGTGATCACAGCTCTGGGAAACATTTATCCGTATTATTAAGCTGTAATAACTGTGATTTTCAAGCTCTAACCTGCAGCCTTTACCTCTCAGCAGGGATGAACCAACACATCGGTATTCTGTTACCATGTCAGTGCAGGCAACAGACAGCAGCTACTGCAGCATCACACAACATCAAGGACAAGGAGAAACTTGATGAATGCTTTGGCAGCAGGAGGCTGAAATGTTCCCAGAAACTGGAAAAAGCTTTCAAACATCTGAACCCTTCTGGACTAACACTGTCTTGTTTGCTTGTTTTGGAGGAGGCAGTGTGGTTGCCAGGTATTTGGAAAGTGCCTGGTTCGATCTCCAACTCCTCCAGAGACTCATGTCAAAGTGTCTTTGAGCAAGACACAGACTTTACTGACTCACTGACTTTCTACTTTTATTTTCTCCTGTTGAAAAACTGTGGCACAGGTCGTCTTGAAAACAGCGTTTTGAACATAGTTACTTTTTATTGCTAAGCAACATCAAACAGTCGAGGGAGAAAGTATCCGTCATTTCAGCAAAGGCCCCAAAACGACATGTTTAACTTCGAATGCACAGAGGCGACTACTTCAGGAAACACTCCTGAAGGTCGTGTCACAGGAAACTGAGCAACGACCTCCATGGTTGTGAGTTCATCTTTATCTCCTGTGACTTGTTGGTGCTGCTGAAGTTAAAGCTCTGACAGACAAACACTGTGTATTCATGGTAACCAGAACAGCATTACTGTGTTTTCCTCATGATCCTGGAGACAGATGAAACCTATTTTTGTCTGCTAATGGCTGTAGATGTGTCCCAGCAGTGTGTGTCTGCTCAGGACGGAGCCACATACCGATGTCAAACTTCAGCTGTGCAGAGTTTCACGTGTCGCGTTGAGCGAACAAAAGAGTGACTTTAATGCTGTGAAAACAAAACGTGCTGACATGCAGCAGCTTTGAACTTTGACAGCAGAAGAATTTAACACACTGTTAAAAATAAAGACGAGACGTGAACAACAGACGTTTCTGCCTTTATTGAAACAGCAGCTACCAAAGCAATGTCTTCTGTTAATGGGACAAAACGTGGACGTGTGAAAGAGCTTATTGACACATGAATCAACACCTGAAAAACAGTACGACCTCTCCTACTTGTAAAAACTAGATTTCCGGTAGTCAGATTCTGGTTTCTGGTTTTCAGCTGATCCCTTTAGTATCTCTGCTGTATGTGAATAAAGCAGGACAGTGTCTCTCAGTCAGTCCACCACTGGTCTGAAAACTTTTGTAATTAAAAATCTGATATTTGATCTTCTCCCTTAATGACTAGTTTTAATGACCGTGGGTGTGGCAGACTAAAACGTGAACCTTTACAATAATAGGCTCAGGCATGAAGGCAACACTTGAGTGCAGTATGTTCTCTCTTTGGCCCGGGCCTGAACCTCTGACACTCCCTCAGTGAATCACACAGATCACAGATCAGACCGAGTCTGAGGGTTTGGACTCTGTGAACTCAGACGGCTCCGTTTGTCGTGGATTTTTCTCTCCTCCCCTCTGTGGTCACCACCGTCTTCTTCTTCTCTTCTCTCATGGGACATGTAGCTGTGGCGTCAGCTGTTACCTCACAGGAGCAGATGACAGGTGATCGGTGTGTTTCAGACCCCTCAGTTTAACGTGGAGAAAGGCTGCAGTCCTCTGATGGAGAACCTGAGTGAGAACACAGTTCTTACTGTTGTTTTAACATTGTCTAAACATATTTACAATCTACACAACTGACAGAAAATAACTGAGATCTGACTCACAGTCAGTGTTTCCATGTACACTACCTGTGATCAGGTGTGTGTGTTTGCACAGGCACTACATCCTGTTCACACAAATCAGTGTGTGACATCCATGAACACAGCCTTTCCAGAACCTGGACTTCTGGCTGCCTGATCTTACCTGAGGCAGCGGGACACCTGTTTGGAAGCTGATGACAACACATTCTGTCATTTAGTTATAAGACGGAAGGCGAAGGTGACGGTGAACATACTGCGCGGAGGATGTGTGTGTGTTGGCTTGTTGTGTTTGATGGAAGTGTGCATCGACATCTAGCTCCACAGTGGGTGTGTGTTTATTGATGTGTGTTAATATGCAGTTTACTGGAGCCAGTGTGTCATGACCGGTGTCGACTTACTGCACTTTGTGTGTGTCAGTTACTGTGCTGTGCTGTGTGTGTGTGTGTGTGTGTGTGTGTGTGTGTGTGTGTGTGTGTGTGTGTGTGTGTGTGTGTGTGT
>JBBMJY010000024.1:889427-901927 GCA_037833715.1 Toxotes lorentzi
GGTCTCCGGTCCAGTGAATGAAGTGAATGAGAGCAGCATTACAGGAATACCTTGACAGTGACAGAGTGATAAACCACGCTGTTCATCCCGTGTAACTGACTGTGGCGCCTCGTGTCTGAAACAGCTCCGTTTGTTTGGACGGCTGAGCTTCTTTTTTCTGTTGGTTTGAGTCTGAAATCAGGTGTTTGTTCCCGTGTGTGTCTCCACTGCATCAGAGACCCACTCTGCATCATTTAGCTGACAGTGAGTCCAGCTCTGCCCCCCAGACCCACACAGATCCCGCAGACCCCACAGACCCCAAAGACCCCGCAGGTCTGAGCTCAAACCTCTCTGAACATGTGGTGATTTGTTACATGCAGCTGTGGCACAGTGACATGTACGTACTTCAGCTGTGAGGACGTGATTTTTGATTCTGCATTTTTCTGCCGTGGGTCTTCGTCATGTTTCGTGGGTGAGGAACTGATCCTTGATCACTTAATTCCTTAATGAGTTCTTTTTAAATCTTCTGCTCACACTTTGCCTCAGAGCTACAGAAATCCAGAATTAAAAGTATGTGAGGTATTTGTGTGTTTGGGAACACCCAGAGGCCTGGCCGGGCGGGGCTGCATTCAGGTGCAGAGTCATACATCTGACACCTGTGAAGCCTTTTACTCTTATTGATCTGAGCTCTTTCCCACACCTCCCACTACCTCAGCAACGCCGCTTCACACAGCAGCGGGCCAATCAGAGAACAGATTAGGTCTGCGCTCCATTCATTCATCATACCTGTGACATGACCGCTAACATGCTGCGCATACCGGATGAGCCACCGACACTGGGAGCATGTCTGAGATAACAAAGGAAGGTGCAGCATGATGTCATTCAACGCAACATACCTGAACGCATCACCTGCAGCTTCTGAAGGCCTCAGCTGAACGGCCTGAGCCAAGAGCTGGGTGGAGGCTTTTCTTCATGGTTTCAACCATGTGGTGTAATACTGAGCAGTCTGAGCATGCTCAGTCTGTCACACACTTTGGTTCATGATGAGGTACGACACCATGGACAGTAACGGTGTGGAGGTGAAGGTGGTGATTCACGGTTTGGAGCCAGAATCAGTGATTCCCAGTCTGTGGGTCAGGACCCCACGAGAGGTCCCAATATAAATCTGAAGGGTCACAAAATAATTAAAGAGATTTTTTTTACTACATTTTTTTTCACTTTAATCCACTTTTGTAGTATTTACTGACTTTTGTCCAGTTTTTCCACCTTTTTCTGTGATTTTTTTAACTTTTCCTTAATTATTTCTGACAATTTAACTTTCTGACAATTTAATTTTAGCTCATTTTCTCAGATTCTCTCGTTTCTGGTTGTTCTTCCTCACCTCGCTCCAATTCTAATTTATTCTGACTTTAATTTCTGTTTCTTTCTTTTTTCAGACTTTCTGGTTTTGGACTTTAGGCCTAAAGCTCCTTCATCACTGCATCAGTCTCTGTGGCTCCGGCCGTGAGTGTCCCCATGAGTGGATACTGGTTCATTTAAAGGAGTCACGGGCCAAAAAGCACCAGCTCAGACTCTGACCACATGCTGGAGTTCTTCAGTGTCCTGCCCTCAGATTTCTCTGAGGTACAAAAACATTTCCTGGATTCGAAAAACAAACATATTTACAGAATATCTGAGTATCAACATTATTTCTGGGAGACACGGTCACAGAGACAGAAGCACACTTACTCAATCACTTCATCTCTTTATACAGTAGTTGCAGCAAACAGACACACCTTGGACACTCCCTCACACACACACACACACACACACACACACACACACACGCACACGGTGGAGGAATTTGATTTAATCAGATGTGATGAAAGGGGATCTTTCCTGCTGTGATGAAACCGCATTTTGAAATAAAGATGAGTGTGAAACTTCCTTTTCTTTTTTTCACCTCAACACCCGTTTGCTCACGCTGAACGAAGGGAAGCAGCTCGGAAAACAAAGTCCGAATCTCCAAATTTTCTTCCTGGTTCCTTGTTGATCTTTTTATGGCGCTAGATTTTCTGGTTGAACACTTTTGGTCAGTATTGCCAGGAATCTCTTGATATTAACATGTGATGACTGCAGCCTTCCTGTTATAATTCTAGCTTTAATTAAAGGATGTGTCACTGGATTGATCTGATTTATCCAGTTAACACAGAAAACAGTTCATTTTCAGAATGAGAATCAGTGTTTTTATTGCTGCTGGAATTCTGACATGTCTAAGTGTCTGTACTGAAGTGAACTCTTTCTGTAAACATTTACACTTCCTGCCAAACGACCTGCGGCCTCATTAGATCTACACTACGACAGGAATGTTGGCAGAGAGTCAAGAGACGATGAGACGTGGAGAAAAGTGAACTCACTGCTTCACACGGAGGCTTTGGATCCAGTGATTTCACTCATCAGCCGCAGGGAACGCGAGCCAGTGGAAAACTACAGGGAGACGACAGGAAGGAAACAAGTGCAGAGGTTTAAATCACAAGTTCCTTCATTAAAATGAAAACAAACTCAGACTTTTCTCTTATTTCTGCTCTTTGTTTCTTTCCTCTGTTTTCTAACCCTACTTTTAATTTTTCTTTTTTTTCGTCTCACTCAAATTTCTTTTTATTTCCATATGAAAGCTGTGATATCTTTACCTGTTCAGGGCTCTATGATCCTTCACAAGAAACACTGATTGAAAAGGCAAAGATTCTTCAATGACTCATAACTTTTAGAGTAATTTAACTTCAGTCAACCAAAAAACCAAAAGTCAGGACGGTGACATAACAAAACAAAACTGTGATCGTACGTTTGTGGTGTAATGGCAGAACACAAGCTGAAACACATCTGAGGCTCAGCTGATCGGCCCTGTTCTGAGAACCTGAACCAAGTGATTCTCAGAAGCAAAGGTTTCAGCAGACGTGAGACTTTTCTTGCTCTTTGCCAGAACTGGAAATGCAGTTTCACTCAGATGTTCCTCTGAGGTTTGTCCCAGTTTGTCAGCAGATACTTCTCCTGACCAGTGAAGTCAGAGGTCAGAGGTCAGCCACAGACCAGAAGCCCTAAAGCTGGTAAGGATCAGTCGCTGTGTGGATGTTACTGAGTAAATCAGACTGAAACTGCAGGTCCTGAAGTGAAGGAGACAGTGGAACTCACACCTCTGGGTTTTCCATAGGAAAACTAAAGCAGGACTCACGTTTAGTTTTTCCCAGATTCATTTCAAACTATATCACATCGACCTCACACAACCCCGAATCTCTACAGCACCTGCGTTTGAAAATAGCCCTTAAGTCACAGTCTCCGGATGAAGGTTGTTGTCTGTGTGTAGTGTGGAGAGCTGGTTATCAGGAGGGAGAAACTCCGAGTGGTAGTCGTCACACTGACACCACAGTGTTTCCTCCGTTATCTCCATTTACACAAACACTTCATGACTCATTCAGACAAACTCCAAACAGAGCGGAGGAGGGCTGGAGGTCAGAGGGAAACTTATCTGGATACATTCCAGCTGGCTGCTGTCACACACACACACACACACACCGTTCAGAGTGAGACTGTATCTACTGAATAACCATGAATAGAGCCCCACAGTGTGAGCAGTTATTTCAGGCGTCCAGGGTTCACTTCATAAAAGTACCACAGAGTAAGGAGAGGTACAGAAGCATCATCAGCTGTTTGTCATTAATGTAATAACACTGTTAACACTTCATATACAGGCAGACAGTTCGGTCCAGTGGTTCCCAGGTTCCCTTGATTCGGAGTCTAACCTCAGATGGGATCAATCCATGCAGATCGTTTCTGAGATATCTGCGATATCATCTCTGAGGTTCCTGCCAACGTGTCTGTGCAGAAACAACGTCCTGGTTGCTCAGACCTCACTGTTTCAGCAGTTCTTCAGTTTGCAGATAAAGAAGCTGGAGGTCACGTGTCAGGAGACACAAGATGTTTTGGTTTTTTTGGTTTTTAAACATACATTTTTGAAGAACATTTGCTCCCCGGCTGAATGAATTACATCTTTGTGCGAAGAAGAGAAACGGGAACATGAACTGTGTCAGAGTGCAGCCAGCTGGACTCCGTCCATCGGTTAAATAATCTGATGAGCAACCGGGTCATCCAGACCTGAGACTCTGCAGGATTTCATTCCAAACACAGCACACGACGCAGGAACTGATCTGCAAACAGTTTGTCTTCATCAAAGATCTGCCTCTGCTGTTTCAGGGTTAAAAGTTGACTTCAGCCTCTTGGACATCACTGTGGAGTCTCCTCTGACTTTTCTTGAACTGGTTGAATGTTAATTTATAAATCAGGACCTTACATGTTATTTGCTATAGAAACTTGTGGACAGTGTTGACTTTAATGCCACAGTGGATAAAGCTGGACGTCACTTTCAGAGAAAAAGTTTGGAGCTAAAATAAGAAGGAAAATGTGAAAGGATGAAAAAAAACCCTGTGATTGGTTTTTAAGGAGGTTTGGCACGAATGAAAACATGATTCATGTAAATGTAGGATTCTTCTGAGGACATGGAATTCAACAGTCGAGGTGCAGTGAGCAGAGGAATCAGTCTTATCTGTGGAGGATGTGAATGTTTGTGAATGAGCCACGAACAGAACTTTAAGAGGTTTGTTAAAAGGCCGAATGAGGAGGAGGAGGAGTAAACTGATGATGAAATGAATGAGTGATGCTGATTTTGTTTATAGACAGTGGAGGATGAATCTGCTCTCACTGCCTGATTTGGAAAGTTTCCATGTGTGAGTCAGTGCTGTGGATGTTTAGAGGATGAGGAGAAGCTGCTCTCAGCTGTTTGACTTTTATTCTGCCTTTGTTTTTGTGTTGTTGCTGTTGTTGTTTTCTTTTTTTTCCACAGTCATTGGAGGAATAACGAGCTCTGTCTTTACAAACACGTTTTGAATAAACAGAAGAGTAAAGCATGAAATAAACACGTTAAATCACGACCTCTGCAAAGCTCTCGAACGCAGCTGATGATGAAGATCAGTCCTTCATCCTGTCTGAACCGGGCTCGCCACCTTTAAACGGGACCGGCACCTCAGTCTGGTCCATTTCTGCACTAACGACATTTTCCACTCGTGAGGAATTTATTTCTTCTTCCAGATGATAATGACATTTCACTGGCTGTGTTGTTTGAACGTTGCACTTTGATTGGCAGGTCTTTTATACTGACTGTAAATCCAACGCATAAAACAGCCAGTATGTAACGTATGTACTGGTTGTGCTGTGTACAGTTAGTATGACTGAACTGAACTGAACTGCTTTGGTAAATGTCTCTTTCTCTGCTGTGATTTAGTGTAAAACACAGAAGCAGAAGATGAAGATGCTGAATTTTCTTCAGCTTCGGCTGTTTCACTGAAAATTCACATATAAAGACACATTCAAAATCTGAGTGAAGAAGAATCTTTTCCATTTGTTTGTTTGTTTGTTTATTCTACATAAATAGATAAATATCATTACAGAAGGACAAAAGCAATGCAACACATTCATGGATGTTGTATGAATGTGGTAGCTGAGTGCAGAGATGAGTGCAGGGTTTGTTTGTTTGTTTGTTTGTTTGTTTGTTTGTTTGTTTGTTTGTTTGTGTTTTTTAAATCATCACATTATAAATTCGAGCTGAGCGGCCACACATCGTTCACACACCCTCAGCTTTTCTTTAAATGCTTTCCACAGATATAAACTCATCAGGCTGCGTGAGGGCGACGAGGCTTCACTCGTCACGGAGACGGTGCAAACAAACAGATTCAGACTTTTGATTTGAAAATCCGAGGCTCGCAGGGCTGTCACTCAGAGGCTGAGGGGTCACAAACTGCCTTTCACCCGTGTGTCAGCAGAATGAGCATCACTGTGAAGAAACATGGATCTGTGAGTAACGCTGGGCTTTTATTACGTTGTCACCTTCAGCAAAGACGTCACTTCCTTCACTGACTCACTGCAGGAGTCTGCTCAGAGGTGAAGGGCATGTTTAAAAAAGTTTTATTTAGTAAAGTTACGTTTGATGAATGAGTCATAAGTGATGAGAAGGTCGGGTAAAATAAATGAAAATATGTGTTCAGTTTTCAGGGAAACGTGCTGCGGCTCTGTGTGTGTCAGTGATCACTGACGGTCATTCTTCTAAAATCATTGTTTTCTTCTTTTCCTCGATTTGTTTGTTTATTTATGTCACATGAATCCAGAAGTGTCTGTGGTCTGATGAGTGTTCAGACCAGTGACTGTTATTTTCCTCCATCTTTACACTCATGTTGTGATGTTGTAGAAACTGTGTGTGTGTGTGTGTGTGTGTGTGTGTGTGTGTGTGTGTGTGTGGTGGATTCCCTCTAATTACCATCTTTGTTTTTAGTGTACAGAGTGCAGAGGCCTCCTGCGTCATCACACACACACACACACACACACACACACGGGGAGCGGGACCCTTGTCAATACTGGATGAATGAGAGGAAGTGCAGGGATGAAGTGATGTGGAATGAGTGAGTGAGTGTGAAATGATGAAACATCTCACCCTGCTGGTTGATGGAGAAAAAAAGAAAAGGAGAGCAAGGAGGACGGAAGAGAGAAAGTATTTCAGCCAAGTTTCATTATCACCTGTTTGTGTTTGGGCGGGAAAAAGTTTGAGAACAACAGGAAAGGATGGAGAGAAGGAGAGAAGGAGAGAAGGATTCTTTCAAAATAAAAATCTGTGGCATGAAACTTCTCCTGAGGCGACGAACGAGCTGATCATCACTTAGTTCTCTCTGCTGAGGTGTGAAACTCTGCTGCCCTCTGCTGGCTAACACACGCACACGCACACACGCACACACACACACACACACACGTGCACGCGCACACACAGATTCAAACTGCAGCGGGACAGGGACCTGAACAGACAGACCTGATAAAATTACAAATGATTATGAATAAACGGAATCCCACAGGTCATTCAGGTGCTCTGGGATGGTTTTTATTACCCTGCAGATAAAACACGGATTAACTCTGAACCTGAAAAATATTTCAGATCTCTAACACACACGAAAATCTCAACCTCGACAGCACCTTGAACCGATAAGTAAAGAATCTGACAAACAATCTGAAAGAAGTCAAAGCTCGGAGTAAACTGGGAGGAGGTCCTCTTCGCTCTCCGTAGTTCCCTTCGCAGGACTCTTCTGCAGATTTCCTACATCTTCTCAGATGTCAGACACTCAGGGGGCTCATGTTGCCTTCCTCCTCCTCCTCCTCCTCTTCGGAAACGGGATGTGATGTAAATACACAGCAGCTTTTTTTGTTGCTCTGTCTTTGGAGTGTGCACAGCTCCTTCTCCCACTTCACTGTTCAGGAAAAAGAAGAGGAAGCGAACATAAAGGAGGAGCAGGGTGAAGCCTCAGAGAGACGAAGGGGCCGTCACTTTTCTCCACCATGATCCTCTGAGCTCCTCCGTCTGTCTCCGACCACAGTCTCACGACCTGCCGGACCGGACTCCGAGGAAAACGGATCGAAGCGGAGAGAGGCTCGCTGCTGTTCTGGATCCGGAGGGAAACTGCGAACAGGTAAACAGCTGACGGCGTGTGTGTGTGTGTGTGTGTGTGTGTGTGTGTGTGTGTGTGTGTGTGCGTGTGTTTGGACGGGCTGGAGCAGGAAGGAGTTAAGGCGGCTGGAAACTCTGAGTGCATGATAACAGATCTGAGATCAGAGCCGCTGCAGACTGAGGCCTAGACCTGACATCTGAGACCTGAGACCTGAGACCAGCACAGCGCTGGGTTTAGCTTGTGATTCTTCACAGATTAAACAGATTCTGCTGTCAGCTCCAAAAGTATCACTCACAGTTTCACATCTGTCAGAGAACCTGCAGGGAGGCCATGAAGACTCATCAGGCTCAGAGAAATGTCAGAGACCGAGCGAGAAGTGATGAACGGCACTGAGTGTTTCTACAGGAGAGACTGGAGTAAATGTTAGAGGATAAACTCAGCTTATAATTCAGATTCATACTGAACCTGAAAGAGACACAAGAAATAAATAAATAAAACAGATTCCAACGTGACAGTGAAGAAAAGGATCAAAGACTAAACGCCTGCTATAAACCTGCTCTGAGTTACTGGAAGAGAACTATATTTATTCTCACTGCTGAGCTGCACACAGACTCAGCATTATTAATAATATCATATAATATGAAAGAGATGAAAATACTCTGAAGTGTGATGGACGACGTGTGACGTCTTCAGACCGCACACATACAAACACACACAGATAAACAGGTAAACATGATGAATTCATCCTGATGGGAAACTGTGTTTTTACAAATAAATCACAAAACAAAGGAGGTAAAAAAAAACAAAAACATAATATGTAATTGATACGCAAGAGACAAAAAAATGAACAGAGACTCTAAACTAAAATTAGGATCACGCTTTCTAACTCTGATATATCTAAATATCCTCTGTGCGGTAAAAACACAGAGATCATGTGAAGTTATGTAAAACTTTAGATGGAGCTGGATTATGTTATAAAACAGGTAACAAATCACTGTAAAGATGAGCTGAGAAATTATAATTACAGTCATAATCATCATAAAAATGACTCTAAGTACAGATATTACTACCACAAAGAAACAAAGATATAACAAGAGAAACAAGACAAAACTCGGTCATTTAGTCAACTCAGATTTTTCATTTCCCTTAAATATGAAACGCACACACACACACACACACACACACAGTCTGAGGCTGGCAGAGCGACAAAGCTTCAGTCAGCAGTGAAGCAGCAGAGCCGCTGTGCAGTGAAACATCAGCTGCATGTGGGGGTTTCATCAGCTGGACGTGATGGATGTGACGGTGGAGCCGAGCGTGGAAACGGACTGTAGTGAACTCATGGGGTTTGGCCTGTTGACTGGATTTCTGTGGATGATACGATGGTTTTGGCCGCAGCAGCAGAAACAGTCACTCGAGTGTTTCAACCTTCCTCCTTTACACAGGAGACTGGGTGAAGTGTCAGAAGGACGTAATCAATATTCTGATTATTAATAGGAAAGATCAGAGTTTCATGACAAGTTTAATTATATTGATGAGTCGTTGATTGTCTCTGATTATTGAGGACTGGATGAGGAAAGTGTCTTTGGGTTTTGGACTGTTTGTCTGACAAAAGAAGAGACGTCACCGTGGATTGTACGAAACCGTGATGGACCTGTTTCACTAAGTTCAGTATCTAAACTGCAAAAACTACTGATCCACTAAAGAAAATGAAAGGAGCCTTTAGCTGCTGCCATAATTAAACCTGGAGCAGAGGAGGAAGAAAGTATGTGGTGGAAGTCTGTAATGGAGTCAGTGATGACTGACCGTGTCAGCTCCCTGCAGGTGTGTTTGAACGGCTTAATGTTTGTGATATGAGGCAATAAAGGGCTGATTTATTGTCTCTTGAAGAGACTGAGAGAGCAGCCCGGAGCTACAGAGTCTCAGTGATTTCACAACAACGGCAGCTCAGTGTTTGGCTCAGACTGTGAGAGCTGACGGCTCCGTTCGCTCACAGAACGAACCCAGAACAGAGCAATGGAAGACAGATTGTTTCACACTGCTGCCACTCAGCAAGACGCAGCTCATTCAGAGGAGCCAGTGTGGACACTTCTGTGTGTTTATCAGTGTGTGTGCAGATCATTTAGGCTCCAGCATGGACCTAATGTAAAGTGTTCTGTTTAGGAAGAAGAAATAAAGAGAGCTTCACCTCAGCTGCAGTAGCTCTCAGAGCTGTCCGTCACTTTGATACGTCACAGTCTTCACAGTTTAAAACGTTCATGTTGACAATCGTTTGTTCTTCTTCGCGTGTGATTGATAAAAGTCAAGGAAATCACAAAGAATGTCTCAGTAACACTGATCCTGTTCGGCTTTAACACGATGACATCAAACCGTCTGAACGGATCCCAGCGTGAGCGAGCGCTCTCGCTTTCCAATAAAAGATTATTCATCCCGTCCCAGTATCTATATAATGTACAGCATTAGATCCAGATCTCCTCTAAACTCTATCCAGCTCAACCTGGAGCCAATGAAGGGATCTGTGTGAGAGATTAGAGCCAAAGATGGAACCACTTTAGAGGCTGCATCTTGCATGTTAGCAGCAGACACAGAGGAAGACCTGAAACCACCTCCTTCCCACTAAATCCTTCAGAAGTTTAGATAAACGTCTCAGGTCATGAAGTCGCCATAAGGTCCCTGACCCTTTTATCAAACTGTGATCTGAGTCATGATGCTCCCATGATGCCTTTGTGTATAAACACCCGTTCAGCCGCACTGTAGAACACATACACTGGAGAAGTGTGTGCAGGTAGTGGCTGTGGTTGGAGGGGAAGCAGCAGATTACCGATGAGTGTAAAGGAACGAGCGTTATTATTAAGAAGCCTCAGTGAGGATGGAGGCAGGTGGAGCAGAGAGGAAGAGTCCTGAGCACGGCTGCTGCTGAGGGACGTCCATACAGAATCATCTGTCAGGTTCAGTGCATCTTATCGTCCTCAGACAGGTCAGAGGTCAGCTCCATGGCTTCAGTGTTGTGTTCACAGGTCCCTTCAGCACAGGTGCTTCTTTGTCACCTGTGCTGAAACGGTACTGTAAGATCGTATTGAAACATCTGTGCTTATTAAGATTTATCTGGATCAGGCAGCTGAAACTGGCCTCGACTGTCACTGACGTTTTGTCAGTGGTTCAGATTCTGATTCCAGTTTGGTTTATCAGTCCCTGTAATTCTTCTTCTGGAGAAACGTGGAGGTGTTGTGTGATTATTCTGTGATATCTGTGTCCACCGTTTTTTCTTGAGTTGGACGTCAGAGGATCAGCTGATTCGGATTCTGATCCTCTCTCTGTGGGTTTACATAAAGACAGTCAGGTTGGATCTGGTTCTAAGTAGATATGCAATGCCTCATGGGAGGAGGGACAGTGAGAGAGTGTAAAGTGTTGTATTGGCCTGGAGGATTCATGCTTAGAGACAGATGAGGTAAATCAAAAACATAGCTTTGGGTCTCAGGCTGGCTTCAGTCGGGGCGGGGCTTACAGTTACAGGTGAGTGCAGGACTGGTCTGTGTCAGCCCTATGATGCCCTGCATACCTGTGTGTGTGTGTGTGTGTGTCTCTTGTCTCTGTGGCTATAATTCTGAATCAGGAAGTTTTGAGGGACACGTTTGACGTCAGAGTGGTTACTGGAAAGATTAAAAGTCTTATTCTGAAATCCAGGAGAGAACCAACAAATCGAAGATGTGAATGAAATCAAATAAATCAAACACATTCCACAGCAGGTGAAAACTACTGTGTTCTGTGTTTGGATGCGGGTGAGAACTGTGTAAATCATAAAATCGGGCTGAGTGATCCCTCGTTCAGGTTTTCAGGTGTGTTTTCACTTCGCCTTCTTCAGTGTTGTCCGTCAGTTCAAAGCTGTAGATGCTAAATCAAGCGCTCCTCACATTCTTCAGCTGCCAGCAGCTCTTTTTAAACCCTCGGCTGCTCTGCTCCGGTTTAGACCTCGAACCAATCACCTGCTCTGAGATTACATGTACATGTTAAACCATCTGCTGATGCATGTGTGCAGTTTTAGACCGAGTGCAGGAGCGAAAGCTGAGCCTGGAAACGGGGCTGTGAACGTCCACCTTAAACCCGTGGACTGACAGAGTTCCTCCACCGATTTGACGTGTCAGGGTCAGTGAACGTGTCGTGGTCAGTACCACTCAGACCGTGGAAAACCTTCATGTGCATCCACAGCATTCATGTGCTTCTGGTGCCGTCACATGTTGGTTTTCATAAATTACTAATGTGCACAAAAATTCCAAATATTGTTCTATTTCTTTTCTAGTTTGCTGTTGATAAGCAGCTGTGAGTCTTTACTGCCTGAGAGTCTGTCATTACAGGCATCTGGACTGTGTGTGTGTGTGTGTGTGTGAGGCCTCTGCTCAGCTCTGTGTGTTTTTCATTGTTTATTGTGTTGCATATTCAGAGTGCTCTTTGAGACGAGGAGAGTTGTGACTGACCTCAGTGTCTGTTCTCTCACACCAGTGACTCAGTTTGTGACCTATCACTTTCCCAGGTCAGTACCAGTGCAGTGAAGACGTATTTACACCTTTTTAACATGTGATGGTGAGAATGCGTCTCAGCTTTCAGTTAATCTCGATTGCATCTCGGTTTCGTGTGCGTTCGGCCTTTTTCATCGGACCCAGTTTCGTACGCCGTGCTATCAGACCACATCAGGAACCCAAGGTGCTCCTGATTCTGAAAATGGTCGACTGTCTGACGAGCAGTTTTTTATACCGACGCACTGCACGGAGGTTTACGATCTCTGGAAAGTTAACGGCCGTTTCATTCTCTGTCTCAGGGAGCATGAGGTAAACTGTAGGAACATACATCAGAGGCTCAAGTCATTTGGTGAAGCTGCTGCATTCCAACTATACGTCAAAGCATTTGAGGGATTTTGTGATCAACAAGTCAAACACGCTTTTATGTGAAAGTGGAGCCACTGAAAGGGTTTTCTCTTCCGTTCTTTCATGTTCTATTGTGTTCTCTACTGCTCGG
>JBBMJY010000024.1:906401-963901 GCA_037833715.1 Toxotes lorentzi
TCTCTCTCTGTCTCTCTCTCTGTCTCTGTCTCTCTCTGTCTCTGTCTCTCTCTGTCTCTGTCTGTCTCTGTCTCTCTCTCTGTCTCTCTCTCTCTCTCTGTCTCTCTCTCTGTCTCTCTCTCTCTGTCTCTCTCTCTCTCTCTGTCTCTGTCTCTGTCTGTCTCTCTGTCTCTCTCTCTGTCTCTCTCTCTCTGTCTCTCTCTGTCTCTCTCTCTGTCTCTGTCTCTCTCTGTCTCTGTCTCTCTCTGTCTCTGTCTGTCTCTCTCTGTCTCTGTCTCTCTCTCTGTCTCTCTCTGTCTCTCTCTCTCTCTCTGTCTCTCTCTCTGTCTCTGTCTCTCTCTGTCTCTGTCTCTCTCTGTCTCTGTCTGTCTCTGTCTCTCTCTCTGTCTCTCTCTCTCTCTCTCTCTCTGTCTCTCTCTCTGTCTCTCTCTCTCTCTCTCTCTCTCTCTCTGGTCATGTGATTTTGCTGTAGAGATGAGCAAGAGTGCAGGAATCTGAGCTGCAGCCAACACATTACACAAAGCTCTCTCCCTCTCCCTCTCTCCCTCTCCCTCTCCCTCTCTCAGCTGAGGTGAATGAACTCACCTCCTGAAGGCAGAGCCGGAGACAGAAGAGTGAAGATGGTTTGAGAGTTGATTGTGTTCTTCGGTGTTTGCAGCTCCGTCGGTTCAGAGCCGGTTCGGACTCGAGCTGCTACCGATCGATCACAGGCCACAGTCTGATCACAGTGATCGGTTTCTGTGTGGAGGTCAGGATTCTGTCTGAGTCAGCTGTGTGGTGAATCCAGTGACGAGACGCTGCTCAGCTCATTTTCAGATGCTGAGGAAACGGGACTGTCGATCTTTAGTTTTACTTTAATTCAGAACTTTGTGCAGAACTGAGAGAGTGAACGTCTGATCCTCCGTCCGTCCATTGTCCTCCTCTGCTCCTCCTGCTCCCCCCTCCTCCTCCTTCTCCCCCTCCTCCTCTGCTCCTCCTGCTCCCCCCTCCTCCTCCTTCTCCCCCTCCTCCTCTGCACCTCCTCCTCCCTCCTCCTCCTCTCTTTGTGTTTTCTCTCCTTCCTCTTTTTTCTTATCAGTCCTCAGCCTCACCCTGCTGTCTGTGCTTAGCTACTCTCTTCCTCCCTTTGTCTCCCATTCCATTTTTTTCTACTCTTTCTCTCACCCCCCCACCCCCCACCCCCCCTTTCCGCCATCTCTGTCTGTCTCTCCCCCCCGTCCAGCTGTTTCTCCAGTGAGTCGCAGACAGAGAGAGAAAATGTCCAGAGTAAGAGACGAGTGAGACGCTGTCGTGTACATGAACAAAAGAAAGTGTGTGTTTCAGTGTTGCATAACTTCTGTGAGTGGGCTGCTGCTGTTTGTGTCCAGTATTTATAAACTCCAACAGCAATAACATTGTGAAATCACACACACACACACACACACACACACACACACACACACACACACACACACACACACACTCCTGCTCTCAGCTGAAGTTCCACTGTGAGTTCACACGAGCTAAAAATATGATCCCAAACAAAAAGATCAGAACTTCGTTCTGTGACTCATTATTGACTGATATTTATTTACTGACATTTCATTTGCCGTGTGACGGTTTGTGGCTCTGACTGGTCGTTTGCCTCCGTGTCATCCATTACACAGGTGACCCGTGCACCTTGTCAGGTGAGTTCCTGTCTGCCTGAAGCTTTGGTTCCCTGCACTGAGAGCAGGTCATCACTGAATTACACTGGAAAAAGTTGCACATGTGTCTGCCCTGAACAGCATGTTGACCAATCAACCCGTGAAACTTCTCTCCAGTTGAAAACGGTTTCATAAACTCTTGTCAGTTGTTGTTCGTGATGTTAATGTGTCTCAGCTGTGTGAGTCAACACTCGTGTGCGTCCACAGTCAAACCCTGTTCTCCCTGATACTTCACCACACAGTTCATTTAAAGTGACTACAAACAAACAGTGAAGAATTAATAAAGAAATCATTTTAAATTCTGCACATCAGACTATAAATAACATCACATCACATCTGAGCGATAACAAGTTCGACGTCATCAGAGTCTGAAACGTCACCCAGGATCCAACTCTGGATCAGAATCACAGGAAGTGAATCACTTTTTCAGCAACAACAACAACAACAACAATTCTCTCTCTCTCTCTCTCTCCCTCTCTCTAACTCAGAGATGTAGCGTGTGTGTTGGTGTGATCTGCGGACCATCATGCACCTCTTCCTGCTGCTGATTCTTCAAGCCACAGCAGCCTTCGGACAGATCGACCCTGGTTCGGACACACACACACACACACACACACACACACCGATTAGTTCATGTTTTACTTGTGAGTCTCCCTCCCTCTCTCCCTCTCTCTCCCTCTCTCTCTCTCTCTCTCCCTCCCTCCCTCTTTCAGACGATCAGTACTTGAACCTCATTCTAACTTTAATTCAACAATGATTTAATTCTCAAACATTTGGAAGAGGAAAGTTTTCACTGTGTGTGTGTGTGTGTGTGTGTGTGTGTGTGTGTGTGTGTGTGTGTGTGTGTGTGCATTTGCATTTCACAGCACATTGTCGCTATGCCTTGGGCATGGAGGATGGCCGAATCAAAGATGATGACATCACAGCATCCAGCCAATGGTATGAGACCACAGGACCAAAATACGCCAGGTGAGTTTGACACTGATGGTTAATCCAGTGATTTTCACCACAACAAAATGATTATGAATATATAATAATAGCTGAAGTTATTCATCAGAATCAGAAAAACTTCCCCGTAGGAAATTCTTTGGTTACGGACAAACTCCCAATGGAAAATGAAGAAGACTGCACAGAGAAAGTGTGTACACAGAAAAAAAAAGTTTGTAAAATAAATAAAATAAAGTGAAAAATAAAAATGAAACAAAAAATATAATGAAAATAAAAATAAAATAGAAAGTGTAATACATATACTCCAATATCAGAAAATCAAATAAAAATCAAATCAAATAAAAACATCTTATTTGCATATGCACACGAGGTTTAAAGGTTTAAAGATGACATATACACAGTATACATGGAGTCTGTCCACCACAGTCCTGATTATAAGTGTCAGAGTGAACGGCTCCAGTTTCACAGCTGAAATAAACATGACAAAGAAAACGAAGGGCATCGCCTCCTACTGTATTATTTCATCTAATAAATACCAAGATACCTTTCATTTGGAGAAACAGGATTTCTTCAGATATCTTCAATCCAACGCTAACTTTCAATTTCAGCACCATATACCTGGGTAATCTGCCACCAGGACTGGAAACACATGACAGATACTTGCTGCAGATATTACTAGTGAGCAGTAAAAAATCTATAACCAGGAAATGGCTGAAAAAGGAACCAAAGCAGAAGCAGAATGGATAGAAATAGTTCTACACTGTGGAGAGAATGACCCTCTCTCTGAGAGGTGCTGCTGAAAGATGTGAGGAATACTGAGGAAATTCTTTAAACCTTTAATCATTTCTTTTCTACTTGTACTGTAATCAAACACATCGCAGATTAAGGTTGAACAGCTTTGAGGGCTTTGATCATCTTTATTAAAGGATCCGCAGACCGTCAGTATTTACTGTGTGTGTTCACAGGCTGAATCGTGAGGAGGGAGACGGCGCCTGGTGTCCTGAGGGACAGCTGGAGCCTTCGGACAGTCAGTACCTGCAGGTCTGTGGCCGCTCGCTGCCTCAAAGAAAGAAAACACAACCTCAAGCATGTTCAGCCGTGTGCAGCCACACATGTGGGTTTAACAGTTAGTCTGTCAGTGTTATGAGGAGATCTAGAAAGTCAAAGGATGATCCAGGCCAGCTGCCTTTAACCAAGGGTCAAGGGTTGAGGTTCTCTTAAGGTTCTCTAAGAGGCCAGGTTCTCTAAGGAGAAGGAGTCCTGCACAGTCAGGGGGGACTGCAGGGAGGTCAGTGCCTAAAACATCTGGGGGTAATTCTTTGAACTTTGAACTAATGAAGATGCATTTAAACACTGTGCAGAGGAATTAAACTGCAGTCTATCAGGCTGTGGGAGGGTTAATGTGGGGACTGGGATTCAAAAAGAAGCTGTGAGCTAATGCACAGGAAAAAGAGAGATATTTGAGAGATTGTCTTTCTTGCTCTGGGCTCTGAGCTCTGGCCTCTGGCCTCTGGGCTCTGGGGCTCTGGGGCTCTGGGCCTCTGGCCTCTGGGCTCTGGGCCTCTGGGCCTCTGGCCTCTGGCCTCTGGGCCTCTGGGCCTCTGGGCCTCTGGGCCTCTGGGTCTCTGGGCCTCTGGGCCTCTGGGCTCTGGGCCTCTGGGTCTCTGGGCTCTGGGCCTCTGGGCCTCTGGGCCTCGGGCCTCTGGGCTCTGGGCCTCTGGGTCTCTGGGCTCTGGGCCTCTGGGCCTCTGGGCTCTGGGCTCTGGGCCTCTGGGTCTCTGGGCTCTGGGCCTCTGGGCCTCGGGCCTCTGGGCCTCTGGGCCTCTGGGCCTCGGGCCTCTGGGCTCTGGGCCTCTGGGCCTCTGGCCTCTGGGCCTCTGGCCTCTGGGGCTCTGGGCTCTGGCCTCTGGGCCTCTGGGCTCTGGCCTCTGGCCTCTGGGGCTCTGGGCTCTGGTGTGTCATGTAATTTGACAGAAACCTTTTGACTGATGTGTTGACGTGTTTCTCAGGTGGACCTGGGCAGGTTGACCTTCCTGACGGTGGTCGGGACTCAGGGACGATACGCCAGAAACTCGGGGAACGAGTTCGCCCGAGCTTATCGCCTCAACTACAGCAGGGACAGTTTACTGTGGAAGTCCTGGAGGAACCGGCTGGGAAACACAGTGAGTGACCCAGATGTTTCACTGCAGAGGTGAAGAGACAAAGCACCGTGGGTCAGGGCCGTCTGAGGGGACGAGACAGAAAAAACGAGGCAGGAAAACTGTCGCAGAAAGAATGGAAGAAAATCTGTGGAGGAAACGTGTGACGGAGCGATAGAATGAAGCGAGGGAGGAAAGAATGGGAGAGAGAGGAAGGAAAAGAAAAGAAAATGATGCTTTTTCACTCTGAGCTGCTTCTGGTCATTCACACTCATATCAGAGGAAATTACATTTACAGACCAGCTTCCTGTTGGTCGCTACGGCAACACCGTTAGGACACGATTTAAACACGGGGTCATGTTTTTATCTGAGGCCGGTTCACTCACACGTTTCCGCTCCTCACATTCAAACCGGGATCTTCCCAGAAGCACCTCAGATTTATTTAAAGAAAAGATGAAGTCTCTCTCTTCTTATATTATTAAGATATGAATTTAGAAAACACAGGAAGCCTCTGTGTGCAGAGAGCTGCAGTGTTACTGTCCGTTCACCAGCGTAATGCACTGAGGCCTCTCAGGTCTGAGCGGTCTGATCAGGGAAGCTGCTGTTTGTTTCTCATACTGTACGTCTTCATGGCGTCTGTTTCCAGGTGATAGAGGGAAACAAAAACGCCTACGCCTCTGTCATCAACGACCTCCACCCACCAATCATCGCCCGCTACATCCGCCTGATCCCGGTCACCAAGCTGTCGACCACCGTCTGTATGAGAGTGGAGCTGTATGGCTGTCCCTGGGATGGTAGGACGCCTGTAAATGTGTGTGTGTCGGTGAGTCTCTCTCCAGTCTCTCTTTAACTCGTCCTCCTCCCGCTGCAGATGGTCTGATCTCCTACAGCGCTCCAGAGGGTCAGCTCATGATGCCGCCCGGTTATTCCATCGCCAGCCTCAACGACTCCACGTATGACGGAGTGCACGAGAGGAGGCGAGTGACGCACACACTCGTCACTCTTTAGCGTTTCTCCTCTTCCTGCTCTGTGTGACTGACAGCTGTCTTGTCCAACAGGAAGCTGTTTGGTGGGATGGGTCAGCTGACAGATGGCGTGATCGGCCTGGACGACTTTCTGCTGACGCGTCAGTACCACGTGTGGCCGGGCTACGACTACCTGGGCTGGAGGAACGACTCGCTGGGAACTCAGGGATACGTGGAGATGGAGTTTGTGTTCGACAGGCAGAGGAACTTCACTTCCATGAAGGTTTTCATCAGATCAGATTGACTCACAACTCGTAAACTCAGCAAACATGTAAACGTAGAGGAGAGATTGTGGAGTATGGCTGCAGCAGCTGACGTCCCTGGTTAATGGGATCTACCACTGCACAAGACAGTATAACATGAGCACATTTTAACTTTACTAACATGTTGTCAGTGATGACTGCAGCTCCCAGGAGGCTTTGACTGTGCTAAGATGTGTGCGACGTGCTAAACACACAAAAAAAATCACACTTAAAAAATGTACAGATTCACATCTGTCCAGTTTGTACGTGACTTTTAATTTGGAACATTTTAACTGGCACATCACTTCCATGAATTCACTCTCACTTCCACTTTTATTCCACTTATGCTTTAATTTTAAACTATTTTACTTTAACTTTATTGAATAAATTGAGGAATAAATTCTCTGATGCTGTTGTTTTAAACAGAATGTGTTCAGATGTTCAGATATAAAATATTAATTTCTCCTCAAATATACACAGAAAACTCTGCCGTCAGTTTTTACCTTTTCAGAAAGAATGAACAGAAACACTTTTATGAGAAAATACTGTCTTTGCAAAATAAGATTAACAGCAAAAAAGAATATTTTAAAATGAAAACATAAACCCATTTGAAAGTCATCCTTAAAGCCACTACAGGAAACCACCAGCTGTTTCCTGTGGTGGTTTTAAGGATAAGGATGTGTCTGCTTTACGTCATTTTAAAAATGAATATCCTTGCGTCATATTTTGTAATTCTGTTTTTAATCTGACACATATAATCCCTCCTCTGTCCGTCCAGGTTCACAGCAACAACATGTTCTCCCGCAGTGTGAAGATCTTCTCCTCCGTCTCCTGTTGGTTTAAGCCCCGCCTCATCGCCGGCTGGGAGGCGGAGCCTGTGGAGTTCAAGACAGTGCTGGACGACAGGAACCCGAGCGCCCGCTATGTCACCGTGCCGCTGAACCGCCGCGCAGCCAAATCCCTCCGCTGCCGCTTTTACTTCGCTGACGTTTGGATGATGTTCAGCGAAATCTCCTTTCAGTCTGGTAACACACACACACACACACACACACACACACATCATTTGCATTTCTGCCAAAACAGAAAAATAAAATAACTCCCTGTTATTTGTCCTTCAGAGGACACCATACTGCCGACACTGGTGGTGACTTCCCCTCCAGCCAATGAGGAGAGCTCCTTGACAACCACACCAAAGACATGTATGACCTTTGACCTCACCCTTTTCCTTTGACATGAAATAAGAGTGGACAGCGTCTGAACCAATCATTCGCAGCCTCGTTCGTAGGCAGCTGCTCTCTCATCATTGAATCTCAGGTCCTGATGTTTCTCCGTCTCCACAGCTGCTAATCCATCAGCCAGCGATCCACCAGATGACGGGAACACGCCTGTTCTGATTGGCTGCCTGGTAACCATCATCCTGCTGTTAGTCATCATCATCTTCCTCATCCTCTGGTGTCAGTACGTCTGCAAGGTGCTGGAGAAGGTGAGGAGACGAAGCACTGATAATCCATTTGTTCTGGATTGTTTCAGTTTCTGACCCCAGCTGTCTTCAACCTGTCAACCCATGGTTTTACTTTGGAAGGGTGCAGTGTAAATGTTGGAATACACAGTTTGATGAACATCATAAACATCCCAGCGCTTCCATTGCTTTCAGTTAGCGGTGACTCTTAGGTAACACTGTGTGGTGCCTGAACCCACCTGTGGAGACCTGCTGATCTGAACAGCTGCTCAGAATAAACCAGCTGAGCCTGATCACAAGCTGAAGAGAATAAAGTCTGGACGTTTATTTTCCTTTTTAGGAGATAAAGCTTTGAGTCTATGTGTGCTTTGTGAGGATGTAAAGTTTATTACATCCCTGAGGACACTGCTTGATGATCTGTGAGTTGCCTCTGGAAGTTGTTTTCTGTTTTAGTCGAGTGTTCAGGGTCCAACGAGCTGCTGGACTCTGACAGACGTCAGGTCACTGCTGTGTCACAGAAACTCCCATAAAGAATAAAAGAACACAGGTTATTGTTTTAGGGCTAAAAGAAATGTTTCTTCAGTTTTTCCCTCCTCTTCCAGGCTCCACGTCGGATCCTTGAGGAGGAGGTGACAGTTCGACTGTCGTCCTGCAGTGATACCATCATCCTGCAGACCCCCCCTGTGCCCCCCCGCTCCGGACACGCCCCTACAGGTAGTCAACAACAGATGCTGTACTCGTTACTCCAGGTTACTCGATCACTGGAGTCACTGAATGTCATCCCATCAGGATGAACAGGAAGGAACCGGAGCGAAGAAATTTCTCCTCACAACTTAACTGAGAACTGAACTGAAGTCATTCACACATTCATTCATTCATTCACTCACTCATTTGAGGGCTACTCTCCATAAAACTGGTTTAATGCAGACGCTTATCGAGCTGACCCAGGAACAGCCTGGACTCATCGGATCACCTGAAAAGGAAATGTCTGCTTCTTGTTCATGTGATTCATCCATGTGTTGTGTTGTCCTCAGGCCCCGCCAACATGGACCCTCACTATGAGAGAGTTTTCCTGTTGGACCCACAGTACCAGAACCCGGCGCTGCTCAGAAACAAGCTGCCCGAGCTGTCGCAGAGCGCTGAGGCCTCAGGTAAACGCTCACTGGAACACACTCGAACCCCGGTCTGAGCTCTTCTGTGTGGAGTTCACATGTTCTCCCTGTGCCTGTGTGGGTTCTCTCCGGCTTCCTCCCACAATCCCAAAAACATGCACATTACTCTAAATTACCCGTAGGTGTGAGTGAGTGGTTGTCTGTCTTTGTGTGTCTGACTGGCGACCACTCCAGGGTGTACCCCGCCTCTCGCCCATAGTCAGCTGGGCTAGGCTCCAGCTCGCTGACGGATCAAGCGGTGTAGGAGATGAATGGATGAATGTCAGACTGCTGCACTCTGCCCCCAGCTGGCCACTTCAGCAACCTCACACATCTGCAACAGGAAAATCCTCAGCGCTCTGTCTCTTATTTCCTCTCATCAGCTGATGAGCTCATTTCCTCTGTTTCCTCGGGAACTTGTTGCACATGCTGTCTCTCTTCTCTTTTTGTCTCTCATCTTGATGATACTGTAAAAAACTGCACACTCATTCATTCTGCAGTGTTTCTCTCCTTTACCTCCCCCTCTCTCTGTCTCTTTTCATTACCTCCTCTTCATCCTTCTCCTCTCCCTCCAGCTCTCCTCCTTGGTAATCCTCTCTATGACCTCCTCCTGCTGACTTCCTGTCACATGACGTCAGGCTGGCTGCGTGGTAAGAGCTGAAAGGTGTGACTTCAGACGTTTAATCTGTCAGACATGAGGGGGTTTTACTGCTGTCGTCATTCTCCTCATGATGACTCTTCTCTGTGGACAGAAACCTGAGAGGTTAAAGTTCAAAATAATTATTCTGGAAGTCATAAAAATTAAAATATCAGATATCAAGATTACAGCCTTTATTTCAGTGGCAGTTTGCACAGGTTCTCTCAGCCCTGTCTCGTGTCTAAAGCAGTTAAGAAGTGAACTTCTGTGCTTACATTGTGGTGTCCCTGTGCAGATTAAGATGGCACCTTGGTTTCCTCAGCCCTGATCCTGGATCAGTCTATGGCTGAGAAGACGGAGAAACGTTTTACTTTGGATATAAAAAGAGTCGACGTGTTTTCATGAGAGAACAGACTCAGGGATAAAAGTGGATTAAAAAGAACGTTTTCAGCTGTGGCCATTTCTGGCTTTTATTATAATCATTTTAAAAATCTTATTTTTAAATGATTTTAAAAATGGAAACGTTTTGTGTTACTGTGGTGAGAACTTTATCTGAAGCTGTGAAGACGATAATATTCATGAAAAATACCCCAGTTAAAAACCCCTCTCTCTCCATCAGCGTGTGGGGGAGGATACGCTGAGCCTGACGTCACCCAGTGCACACCGCACCAGTGTTTCCATAGCAACGCACCGCACTACGCCGAGACGGACATTGTACGGCTGCAGGGCGTCACCGGCAGCAACATGTACGCCGTCCCCGCCCTCACCGTGGACTCTCTCACCAGGAAGGACATCTCTGCTGCCGAATTCCCACGGCAACAGCTGATCTTCAGAGAGAAGCTGGGGGAGGGGCAGTTTGGAGAGGTGAGGGGGCGGGGTCAGAAAAGGTTTCTGAAAAACGAATGAAAGGATGGACTTTTTTCTTGATGTTCTGGTCTTCAGGACTCTGATCAGGATTTCTTAATCTCCTGCAGGTCCACCTGTGTGAGGCTGAGGGACTCCCTGAATTTCTTGGGGAGGGGTCACCCCTCCCGGACAGAGACGGCCACTCTGTGCTGGTGGCTGTTAAACAGCTGAGGGCCGACGCCACCAGCCAAGCCAGGTATGGATGTGCGGCTCCAGTGTCTGTGCATGTTCACAGAATAATTATTCATGTAAACTGGATCCAGGCTTGAACTACGTAAACTTTTAAAACACGAAGCATCGAATGAAACTAGCTTGAGTTTCACAGACAAACTGCTGCTAACCAGTTCACGTTTAGCAGGCTACCCTTCCTCTGAAAGGAGGAGCTGTTCAGTGGTTGTTGTTCCGGTTTTACACATCGAGTCTCACCTGTAGCGATGGTTCCCAGCCTGAGAATCAGGATCCTGTAGCTGCTCGCAAGCTAAATCTGAGGGGTCACTACATGTTTTCACAACAACACTGAGGATTAGGTTCTCAGAGGTGGTTTGAAGTGTTTGAAGCCTGAAATAATTTATGTCTGAGTCGAAGAGTAAAAACTGAAAATGTCTCCTCTCGTCTCCCTCCAACCGTCCATCCATCAGGAACGACTTCCTGAAGGAAATAAAGATCATGTCTCGCCTCAACGACCCCAACATCATCCGGCTGCTGTGTGTGTGTGTGTCGTCCGACCCGCTGTGCATGGTGACCGAATACATGGAGAACGGAGACCTCAACATGTTCCTGTCGCAGCGGGAGATCGAGAGCACGCTGACGCATGCCAACAACATCCCTTCAGTCAGGTTAATACACCACCCGCACAGTTTACACATGCTAACCACATACCATCAGCCACACTTTTCAAAGCTTCTGCTTCATGGAGGTTTTTGATGCCAACAGTAGGGGGCGACACTTTTCTTCAGAGGAGAATGAATTCAGATTTCAGTGTTTCTCCTCCTCATTTCTTCTCCTCCCTCTCCCTCCCCCCAGTCTATCCGACCTCCTCCACATGTCGGTGCAGATCTCGTCGGGGATGAAGTACCTGGCATCTCTGAACTTTGTGCACAGAGACCTGGCCACGAGGAACTGCCTGCTGGACCGTCGCCTCACCATCAAGATCGCAGACTTCGGGATGAGCAGGAACCTGTACAGCAGCGACTACTACCGCATCCAGGGCCGGGCTGTGCTGCCCATACGATGGATGGCCTGGGAGAGCATCCTGCTGGTGAGGGACAGTTTTGCATCTAGTACTTAATGGCTGCCGTTTCCTGAGACCTCTGCTTGCTCCTAATGATGTTTTAAAGTAAATAACTTTACTCTTATTCGTTGTGAATGTTAGTGTAGCTTTTACTCTGTGCAGCTGTAAAATTATGTGTTAGAAGTTTTCAGGGACTTGGCTCGGCCTAAACCTGGTCTCAAAGACCAGTGCTTTACAGTGAGAGACGTAAACCCTCAAGGACCAAAAGAACAGTTTCATTTTATGTCCATGCCCCCCCCACCCCCCTTCGTCTCCAGGGTAAGTTCACCACAGCCAGTGACGTGTGGGCGTTTGGTGTCACCCTGTGGGAGATCTTCACTCTGTGTAAGGAGCAGCCCTACAGCCTGCTGTCTGATGAACAGGTCATAGAGAACACTGGCGAGTTCTTCAGGAACCAGGGCAGACAGGTGAGATGAATCAAACACACCCTCAAAGAGCAGAGTTCACTACAGTTCTGATGGATCCAAAATCAGGTATTAGTGTTTCATCGAGGCGTGGCTGATTTCGACTCATTCCACCTTTCACCATTTCTTCACCTGTAAAATGTCCTTTGATTTTCATTTGATCATGCTCACGTTCACACACCTGTGGAATGCCTTTCCCACTTCTTTACTATCAGATTTTCCTGTATGCTCCTCCGCTCTGCCCTCCTTCTCTCTTCGAGCTGATGATGCGTTGCTGGAGTCGTGATATCCCCAACCGACCCTCCTTCGAGGGACTTTACCAAGCCCTGAGGCCCCACGTCAACCAGTGAGCCAAAGTCGCTGGGATGTACCACTCGGGCTGTCCTTGGCGGCGGGTTCGTCCCTCTCTGGACTCCTGGAAGACAACAGATTGACATGAGAAGACCGAGGACTGGTATGGCAGTTACAGGAGCGAGTTGCTGTCAGAGGGAATGAGGAAACTGGCAGAGCTGTGGTCAGAAGGTTGATTTGCTTTGTGGGAACAGCAGCAGGATGGAGATGGGAAGAGAGAAGGCTGGTCAGCGCAGAGGAAGAACGTTTCACAGGATCCAAACCTTTCAGTCGTAGTGAACAAAGATTTCTAAGCTTTCTGCAGATTTCTGTCAGTGCCACTTTCACAGTTTCATCCATCTCTTTAAAGCCTCTTTGACCAAAATGTCTTGTTGGACCTTTTGACATATCTTCTTTTCATGGTGTTATGGTGCCAAAGATGCCGTAAACTTTATTTCCTTCCCCTCTGGACAGACTCTTCAGTCTTTGTAGTTTCTCCTGTCCCTGTGTTTTTTATTATTATTGTAAAGCACTGTGTCTGTGTCTCTCAGTTATTCATGTTCATATATTAACCCACACTGGAGCTGGTTAAGGTCAGATTGTAGCGTAGATTTTTATTCTATTTTATTTTTCTTGGTTTATTGTATTTCACTTGTTTCGGTCTTTTTTGTGGATATGAATGTTGTTCAGCTGAGGTTCACATCACAGTGCCAAGAGGCTGGGTTGAAACCTGAGTGGTTCACAGACTGAGAATCAGTCAGTAACTGTGGGTGATCTGGGAAAGAATCACAATCAGAGGCTCACTGAAATCAAAGATCGTTAGTGTTAAAATAATTAGATTATTATAATAAAACCGTAAAACATCATACCAGTGACATCTGTAAACTGGTGGATGCTTTTATTCAAAGTGCCTTACATTTGTAACCAGTGGTAACAGTGGGAATCAAACCAACAATAACAGCACACGTACTAAAGGTGGTTGGGGGCGGTCAGCCCTCAGAGTGCGTAATGCAGAGATCTAACATCAAGGTATCAGTTTACCTTTGTCAGTTTTTATGGTTTGTGTGTTGAGTGTGTATATGTCTGTGTTGGAGCCCACAGACCTGTAGGTGTACATGATTTGTCTCCACCTGCCCTGTTCTGCCTGGGTGGAGTTGGTGGTGGTCTGAATTAGCTTGGTTTGGGTTAAGATTAAACTCATCAGCTAAGAGAGCAGTAAGATTTTAAAATGTGAAGTCTGTGATCAAACCAGTTGAATTAAGATTCAGATATTCCCCAAACAGAAATGGGGCCTTTTTCCAGGAACTCAAACCCAGACAGAAATGTTTGTTTTGTAGTTATACTCGGTTTGACTCACTCAGACAATGAAGACACTAACAACCTCTGTACAGATGTTGGTTGGCTTTCTGAGCATTCTGATTTGTCCAGCTTTGTCTTTGGTAGCCTGGGTTTGGTGTGATTTTGAAGACATGCCACAATCCGACCACATCAAGGTGAAATTTGGGCGAGTGGAGATAAAGTGTAACATCTACAGTTTGGGCCATTTGCAGCAGAACTACTGTGTTAGAAGGGGACCCTCGGAGCCGGGGGCCAATGAGCCACGAGGGGCTGAGGAGCAGGAGCTGATACACTTTGGACAGATGAAGCCATCAGAAAAGTCCCGCCTCTCACAGCCTCTCACAGCCAATCACTGCTGCACCTTTCCTAACATCCTAAAGGAGATTCGTGTAAGTAAATACGTGTTCCTTTTCTTTGCTAACAGCATAGCATTCAAGAGTCTTGTTTACAGAACTAATGCAGGATAGATGCAGCACAGAACAGAAAGAAGAGGGGGCTGTGGACTCTACAGAGGCCACGGCTCGCAGTCTTATGGAAATCTATGGAAGGGTGGATACAGAGAAACAGTAATGAGTCCACAGTGGTGATGATGGGTCTTCCATACTGCAGCATTTCTAACCCTGAAGTCAGGATGATTGGAATATCCAGCTTTAAGCAAGTAAAACTAAAGGTGATTGATCAACATTGTAACTGGATTAATGTGTGTTGTTCCATTGGGTTTCTAATGGGCCGGTCACACACAACCACACACACCAAAATCACGTTCACAGGAAAGACGGGGGAAGACCAAATACGTTAAGTCTGAGTGTATCCGTCGGTGTTTTCTTGTTACAGTAGTGTTTTGTTATCTGTACTGTATCTTAATACAACGTATGAGTGTGTGTTTGAGAGAAAATGAGTTTTGTGAACGAGTATTTTCGACATTCCTTTGAGCACTGGGAGCGAGTTGGGATTGAAGTGGTTAACCAGAGTGGCTCTGCTGTGCCACATTCTGTGATTAAATGAGGGAGAGAGGATTTTTTCTAAACAAGAGGAAAACGTGCATAAGTAAGGAAACCACTAAACTCAATCTCCCAGAGTCCTTTGCTACAGTGAGCCTGTGTATTTCGTTCTGGTTGCATTAGAGAGATAGACGAGTCTTTTAGTTTGATAGTGTACAGTATAAGATATCTATATTATCTCAGTGTGTGAATGCAGATTAGGTGTGATAATTGATTATGTATCAGAATTTATAGAAGCTATTCCTCTGATTATTTGTATTCTGGGAAGGTGTTGGGTTTTTTCTTTTTTCTAACAGGAATTCAGCAGAGTTGAATATGATTAACAGAGAAGTTCTGTTTGTTTTCCTGCTGTGTTCTCTCCAGTTTCTCATCCACACTGTTTGATCTTCAGTATTGTTTCAGATATATGTTGTACATAGGCTAGTAGCTGTGTATATTAATATATTGGGAGTTAGGAACTTTGCGTTCTGTCGTCCCAAGTCATTTTCACTCTGTATCCTCTCATGTCTCAGTTTGTTTTTCTTATAATAAACAGTAAAATTCATAAAACACAAGAGTGAGATTTTGTCTTAGTTCTATTTATATCTGTTTGTAAGAAACCTGCTTTTACTGCGTCTGTCATCACACACTCACAGTGTGAGGTCAGTCGCTGCTTAAATCCACATTGGTCAGAAATGCTCCTTAATGAGAAACAATAGTTTTTTCATGATCTATTTATTATGATGCTAAAAAAAAACAACAACACATGATGTTGTTTTAACTGTTTGTGTGAAACAATCAGTGGGATGTTCAAAATGTACACAGTGTCCCTGTGTGGTACATCAGCAGAGGGCGGCAGTGAGGCACAAACCTCACCCCAAACTCTGAACCCAGCACAATCCACATCACACTTCACCTTAAAGAGCTGAAACAAACAGTAGCACTGGTATACCCGCTGTCTGACAGTTGGAACAGCTCAGTTGTTCTATCTGGGTTCAACATGAGGTTTCAGTTAATGAAGCATGAAGTCTTAAGATCTCTGGAAACAAAACTGAGTAAAATCTTAATTTAGGATGGATTTTTTCCTTTCTCCAGTTTAACAATGACCGGTGTGTTTCAGTTTAGTCACAGGGTGCACGGTGGGCAGGTAATAAAACGTTACGGCTAACAAATAGGAACATTTAACACTTTACCTTGATTAAAATGTTCATATTTTTTAGTCACTAAAGAACAGACAGACAGGTCAGTGTGTTAGCAACTAGACACTGAGACTGAACTAGAAAAAAAAGGCTTAAAAGCTCTAGTACTAACCTACTCAGGTTAGTAACCTACTCAGAGGACAGGCACGATTCTTCTTTAGATGGAAATATCATCATCCTCATTAAAGAAGAAACGGCAGAGCTTTGGTTTGGTGCCAGGATCAGCTGAATAATTTCTGTTCCTCACCTTTGTGAGAGACACACTGGCTGTAATTGTCCTTGGCGGAAGCGAAGCTAAATTTGACAAAGAAACCTAAAGCAGAGGTTAGTTTGCAGACGTGGGCTCAGTGACCGCAGGTTTCGTAAGGGTGGTTCAGCAGTAGTTCAGGGCCAAAAGAAAAGTCATTGAGGGACAAACAATGGCTCAGGTTTCATTTTTGACATTAGTAAAAACTGTTCAGTGTGGCCAAAGCCATCTGCAGCTTCAGGTATGCAGACTTAGTGATTTCTGGCTGGGTGGATAGAGAGTAAAAAAAAATTAAGCAACACAATGAGTTTTGGGCAGCAACAAAAATTCTCCTGACGTGTGAAGGAGGTTCAGCAGCTTTTATAAAAGGGATTTTTGTTTTTTTTTCAGTGGCGTGATGCTAGAGTAGACCCAGCCAAACCCAACCTGGCTGTAATTGTTGGTGCTGCTCTGCTCACTGTTGTCCTCCTGAGTGTGTGAGGACGTTTGGTCACAGCGAGGATTATTTTTATCGCCTCTGTGTGAGATCTGTCACGTCCACACACACATTCTCACATCTGCTCATTTTTGGACCATCACTTTCACAGCTTTTTATTTAATTCCACTGATGACAAAAATACTGAGTGTACACAAAATAAACATGAGCAGTCTTCAATCACGAAGTCCTTAAGTCTGGATTTTGTTTGTAAGTTCAGAAAGACTTTCAGAACAGTCAGAACAGAATCTCGATCACAATGACAATAACCTGATGACAGTGCTTTAATATGATGTGAATTCATTAGAGCATGATTGTTTGTCTGTCATTTATAGTTGTAACCTGCTGTACAGAGAAATAAAGCTGGATTTCATGCTGAGTTGTTAGGCCAGGTCTGAGGTAAACACAGGTGAGCACAGAGCAGTGAGCAGTACGTGTGAACCGGCCGTCTTCATTCATACAACTGAGTTTGGTTTCTCTGGTCGACGCAGGTTTGGAGCTCTGTTTACACAGTCACTGTTTCTAACTGTTGTTCACCTGGAAAACCCACCTGCTGGAGTGCATCTTGTGTTACTATGACCACCGACGTCCTCGTGTTGTCATGACACTCTCAGCCGTGGTATAACTACACATTTAACAGAGTTTTTGATGTGATTTTAAGGTTTCTGGCTTTTTTCTTTCATTCTGAAAAGTTTGAAAACAGAAATATAAAGATGGAAAAATAGTTCAAGCTAACGCCAGCAAAATTATTTCACATGCAAAATATCATAAGAGGTTTTTTTTTTAATATAATCTTGTGCCACCTTGGCTCATCCTTAAGTGACATCAGGGTGCTGCCTCACCAACGTTGCTGCTGAGACTGTTGAAGACTGTTTGTCACGGCTGTTTTTAGGTGTAACGTTTTTGTTTGTGGTCTCATCCCAGAATGCAAACAGCCCTCACAGTCCATGCAGTTCTTCAGCAGCTGTCAGGTCTTTGTCAGACCTTACAAAGAATATATTTCGAACATGTGTGACCACTGTGCAGTTAAAAGTCCTAAACCTGACTTTACTTTACAGCTCACACACCGTGATCCAGTCATGAATGAACCAAAAGCAACACCACAATCTTTAATCTGTAACCAAATGGCACGTGAGGATAAACTGAGGAATTCTTTGAGACCTTTGTACATCCTGGTTCACAGATAAAAGATGTGGGCTGCGGCACATGGCTCCATTCATGCAATAAGACTGCTATTATACTTTGTTGATGGTAAAAGTAGTTTCTCCCGTATAAGACTCATTATTTATTCTTATTTTGCCAAACAGAAATTCCTCTTGATAACTCTGGAAAATGCTTTGGAATTTAAATGTTAGGAGGAAATGTGGTGCATTATCACTGAATGAAGCTTAATATGGCTGTGCACATTAAACATTTAATGGTCCATGCTGGGACATTTTACTACTGCAGCAGTTAATAATAAAAAAGATCCAAAGAAGGAAACAGAAAATAGGGCTCATCCACATGCAAGTTAAAAAACAATCCATTTAATTTGTCATATTACAGAGAGACACTGAAGCAGCTTGTACTGATTGGTTCATTTGTTCAAATACATGAGAAACCAAATTTCTTTTCCTCCAAAAAACTGTCCTAACTGGGCATTGACAGGATCACGTTTCTGTGTCGGGTTTAAAAAATAAATCAAAAGTAAGTTTATGTGTATTTTTACATAATGCTTGTTATTATCCTTAAATGTTTTGCATTTAAGGAGGTTCTACCTCTTCTACCTCCTCAGGTGTGTTGACTGATAATTGTTGACTCCTGTGTGCGACCCTGAAAGAGCGACTCCTCCATCAAACACAAAGCAGAAACAAAGGGTGAGTCAAACACAGAGGGGGGCTGTGGCTCGATCATTAGCTTAGCTGCAGTTTAAGGTGTAAGCTCTCCACAACCAGGCCTACTGTGTATATGTACTGCATGTGCTATATTCACACATGGTTGGATTTAAGTTCATTCACGTGCCTCACGTGTCTAATTTGTTGAATGCAGGTGTTACATGCACCAACATCACTGCATCCAGCCTTTAACACCTTTTTATTGTAACATAAATTCACTCACATCGTCTCTGTCAGACTCATATCAGCTTGATGTTACTCCATAGTATGTGATTTTTGTGGTATTGTTATAAATCGTTCTTCCATTGTTATCCACACACACGGTGATGATGATGATGTTGGTGGTGATGAAGGCAGTGCTTGGCGTTTCCATGGCTCTTTATGTGTCCTGTGTGCAGGAGGCCCCTCCAGGCGGCCAGCCCTCATTATGAAGCTGTTTAAACGGCTCACATCAGGCCGACACCTGCTTCTCATTGGAAAGTGCAGAGCGCCGTGGTAAAGTCAGCCTGCCTTTCATCTTTACACACAGGTCATAAAAAAGCAGCTCTTGTTCAGCTTGATCACTTTTTCCATTAATAGTCAAGGAATTGGTTAAAGTGCGCACGTGTTACTGCTAGCTGCTAACTGCTAGCTGCTAACTGCTAGCTGCTAACTGCGTGGCTACCTACAGCTAGTGGAGGAAACCTGCTACAATGAAACTGGAGATTTAACCTGCTTATAAGTCAAAGTTTTCAACTTTCTAGTCTTAATCTTTTTTCACCAGAAACACGAATTACAGAGAAATAAAAAGACTCATGAGACTCAATCACAGAGAAATATCTGGAATCACAAACTAAAAAGGGGCAAACATCAGATGAACGTTGAGCCAATTAAGTGTTTTAAGCTGCAGTTCCTCTAATAGCCACTAGGTATTGACATTGAGAAACTGTCACTGTATTAGTGAACGGGCAGATCTCTGTGTTCTCAATCATCGCTTTTGCCTGAAACAATGATCCAGGGTTAAAGGAGTAGGACTTGGTTTCTGAAGTCCTGCCTGAAGACTGAAAGCAGAAGGAAACAGCTGGCCTGACTGTGCAAATACAAAATGACTTCAATGAAAGCACAGTCAACTTGAGATATCCAGGAGACTCTTTACTAAGCCATGATAGAATTAAAGATGTTTAGCATGCAAAGTAGTAGATGTTGGAAATTATATGGAACATCAAGAGCACAACTACCTAATACAGGATAGATTTAATATATAGATTTAATACGTGTCAAAAATCTTCTACCAGAGTTTTCAAAGATTTTCTCGTAGACAAAAAAAAAAATCTAATTTCCTTCCCTAGGCTCGACACAGACTGTCTTTGTTGTTCGGTATAATAAACTGTATAGGTGTAACTTAACAACTCCCGAAAATCTTGTTTTTGCACACCGTCTCACCTTCCTGCAGTGATGTAGAGGTGTACCGCAGGGTGTGTCCGTACACTGTGACATCACTGTTGGGTGTGGTTACAGGTGCAAAAGAGCAGATGTAGGAGCACAGCCAACCACAAGCTGTCGGAGCAGAAACAGCAGAAACGCTGCATTTCAGCCTGATGTTCAGTGACTCTCCGACTCATTTTCCATGAGTTATTACTTCCTAACTTTCACTCCAGGTCTGCATCCTGAACACTTTCTATTTTCAGATCGTTTTTCTGTGATGCTGTGTTTCTTCTGCTTCATTGTCTTGCTAAATCACTGACATGTTACGTAGCTCGTTTGACGTGACTTCAGGTAATATAACCTGTGTGAAGTAACTGCTCTGGGACAGCAGTGGGGCTCTGTGCGTGTCAGGGTGTGACGTGCAGCATGTGGGTGGCAGCTTGTGCGTTTTACAGTGTTCTGAGAGAAGGAAACTTCTCCGCTGGTAAATGCTTCAGTTTCAGCGTTTTTAAAGCATCCTGAGCGCTCAGCGGGGGACGAGGGTCCAATAAAACCAAACAAAAGAATCTTGAATAAATCGTACACTACCTCTGAACAAGGTTTCATGTACAGTAGCTGTAGAGGTTCACTGATTCCCAATACTGATTCATTTAATACCTTAAACCTGCACAATACCCATGAAAAATGCAGTATGTGTAGTTTTTGGTCCGTGTTGGATGATTACGAATTACAGCAAATAAAAAGCGATCATGCAACCAGCTGCTGAAAAGTGAAGAACCTGCAGTAGTGGTAGTGAATAACCCAGAAGTACTGAAGCTTTCTGAACAGGTCAAACCTCTGGGTGCCCTGAAAGCCCTTCATAATGCAGTGTACATCCTCCACATGTAGGTTTGACTCACAGCTGAGTGTCTTCAGTTCTCAGTGTAAAATTAGAGAGCAGCTCTGACCACAGAGATAATTAGACTGAGACAGGACGGTTATGAGACCAGAGCTTTGCTCTAATTACACCTCACCCTGTAGAGAGAGGACAATGTATTGTCTTCTCAGGACTCATGGGTCAGAACTTCGATTTTAAGAAGGAGAACTTGATTTTAGCTACGGCCTGATATAATAAGATGTGACTGAAAAGAAGCTAGCTGCTTTTTGTCTCTTTAACAGCTGACCATCCTGTGCTACTTTATCATACGGATTTCTGAGTGCTGAAGTTCATACTTTACGAACAGTCACCTCTTCCTGTCGCTTTGTGCAGAGTCGCCAAGTGCAGCTTCAACAAATCTGGTGTTCCTCAGCTGCTGCTGCAGTTTGGGTTTGGCTCCGACATAAACTATAATTGTGTGAGGCCTGAAAAATACAAAATGAGATCCTCTGAGGACAACGTGTGAAACCTCTGGTCCACTCGTGCTTTTTCACATGATACCTGATGCAAAAGATGAGATCAGTCCTGTTTCTCCTTTTCTTCCAGGTCACGGCCGAAATCTTGATTTCGGTCATTGACCTTCATCGCATTTATTTTATATTTTTTTTTCAGGGACTCTACATTGAAGTTTAATATGAGCGACATGCAGGCTGCAGTTATTAAAATCCAAATCCCTGATTGTTGACCTTCAGTGAAACGGTCAAGGTTACATCAAATGAGGGTCAAAGGCCACGTCCAAAACCGCAGCGCAGCTTAGAAAACTTTGAACTCCTCCTCCTCCTCCTCGGTCTCTCTCACCAGCAGCAGTAGCAGCTCAGCTCCGACACTTGACAGAAATTCTTCGGATCAGCAGCTGTGTGCGCGGGAAGAGGAAAATTCTTTTAGCGTCAGTTATTAAAAACATAATTTATTTTTGAACATGAAGGAACTCTCCCCTGAGGCCTGGCTGTTGTCTTTTGCGCATTTCTGTTTCCTGTGTAGTTTTCTGAATGAAGCTCGCGCTCAGGAGGCAGCTGGTGGTGATGATGCGGAGAGCATCATCACCACCAGCTCCGACCAGCTCCTGCCCGGGTTGGCATGGCAACACAACGGGCAGGTTTTCAGAATCCTGACCCGCGACTCTCCTTACCAGCCGTCCCGCAGGAGGCAAGCCGGGTCACGCCGCCGCCACAACCCCGTGGTCGTCGTCAGCAGCGGTAACGACACGGCCGCCGCAGGGTCCCGCAGCTCCCGGCGGGTTCCCGCGTCCAGCAGCACTGAGCAATTACGCGCGAGGACGCGTCAGCAGCAGCCGCCGCCCGGGGACCACGGCGGCTCTGCCCCGGTGAGACGGGAGGACATGATGGCCGGAGATGACCCGTACAACCCGTACAAGGCTTCCAACTACGATCCTTATTATAACTATTACAACTCGTACTACAGACCCAGACCCAGGACTCGGACGGACGGATACGGCACCAGCTACCACCAGCACGGTACAAAAAAACCACCTGTGTGAGCCTCCTACTCTTAGATGGGTCGTTCTGCTTCATTTTCAAATTCCTCTGATCCACAATAAAATAAATAAATCAAACAAAAATAAAAATAGAAAATAACTTCCTCAGAAGTCTGAGCCAGCTGTTTGAATCTTCAGGAGGCTAAATATCCTAAACTAGCATCATTACTTTATAATATACAGCTGCTGTTAAATGTTCATTAAATCTTTTACTTCTGTGCAACAAAGGTTCAGAGTTTATAGTTCAGCCTCCATTAAACTGTAAAAGGTCATGAATGCTCATTATTCCTGCAGCTTAATGCCTCAATAATCTCTTTAATCTTTATATAACGGAAGACAGATGTTTTAGTTTCTATATTTCCACATTAAAATAACTGCTGCCTAAATGGTTTTAAAGTTCCTGTAGATTTTTTATAGAATTCTAAATGATTTAAAGATGAATTTTAAATGGTTAAATAAAATGCCTCTGCCGCAGTAAGTACTGATGGAATCTGCAGTGAGGACTTCGATTTAAAGGGGAATTCATCTTATCTTCAGTCTGTGGTAGTTTGTCCTCTGGGTGAGGACTGAAAAATGGACCAAACCCTCAAACTGATGGACAGTTACATGGAGAAAACTTCCTTTTAGTCACATCTTCAGCAGACAGAAGATGTGACAGCAGGCAAATCCTCAAGACCCACCCATTATTTGGGTCTAGCTGATGTGATTAATCACAAATTTTCCCCTCTGAATCAGCTGACGTGTCCTCCATCCTCCGTGTTTTGGCCCATTTTCCTTTTTATTGAGCCTGTTTGTTGTAAAGTTGTGTTTGTTCAAACTGCTTCTGTTTTTATTCTGTGTGTAAAATAATTAAAGCCTCTTTAGAAATGGATTGTAAATGTCAGAGAACAGTGAAAAACAACATATGAACGTGTTCAAATTCCTTTTTTGTCTGACCAATATTCCCATCTGAGAAGCTGGCATCACTGACGTCTCAGCAATTTTCTTTAAAGAATGACTTAAGTGACTAATTCTCGTTATTAATTATTATTATTTTAAACATTATTAACCATTATCAAAATTCCTGCCAATTAATGTTCTTTCCATTGACCAGTTGATTAATCAGCAGAGTAATTCAGCTCTAGAGTACTGTTTGGTTTCTGGGTGTGATGTATAATGGGGGTCTGCAGGGGCCCCGTGGCCCCATAAGGATGTTAATGTGGCCGTGGCTGGACCAGGCTATGGGCCCTGACACAACAAGTCAGTTGTACACACCACAAACTCCCAAACAGACCATCAGCTCCGAGGCAACACCCTCTGCAGTCTGCAGTTGTTTGGGAGGAAATAAGTCTCCAGACCAACAGGGGGCAGAGTCTGTATTCATGCCCCTGAGAATCTGCTGTGAATTGTGGTTTGTTGTTTTAGTCAATGACAGAAATTTTTAATTAAATTTCTCCATATGACATTTGAGCTGGTGAGATGAGGATGAGAGTAAAAAGAACATTTCCTGCTTGATCCTAACTACAACTGCCTCTACTGTGTCCTCACTGCAGGTCTCCCTGATCTGGTTCCTGACCCCTACTACATCCAGATCGCCACCTACGTCCAGAGAATGCCCATGTACAACCTGCGCTGTGCCGCTGAGGAGAACTGCCTCGCCTCGTAAGTTAACACACTGCACGCTGAATCTGCAACGGAGATCCAGCTGATCTCTAGTTTCCCAGACCACTACAACGTTCACAGATACCGAGCACCAAGCCAGCACTACTGTTCTCTATTTCCCAGTTTAAAGTCCGTACACCTCAGTACGTGGAGATCATTAAGATCATTTTAATGTAAGTGAACCGGGGGTTATATTATCATAGCAGCTTTAAAAACTGCAGCCTGCTGTGACTTAATGAATGGAACTGATGGCAGAAACCTCGAGTTTCATAATGACGTTGATAAAGAAGCTGTGTTTAATACGGATCTGACCTAAAGAGCAACAGGTATGGAAAGTTTCATTTATCCTACATGAACGGCTGAGAAATGCTAAGGAAAATATCATGAACTGTGTTTGCACAGAAAATAACGCTGAGTCCATAAAGAAAGAGAACCTAAGGTTTCTCTTTACTTTGCCTTTTTACATTTGGTCTCCTTCAGTTTCTGGTGGTTTTATTATATATTATTATATATGAATATTAAACCATCTAACTGAAGGCTAAACTCTGAACTCTCCTCCTTGTTGCCTCTCCTCCAGTTCCTCCAGCTACTCTCAGGATTATGACACCAGAGTTTTGCTGAGGTTCCCTCAGAGGGTGAAGAACCAGGGAACCGCTGACTTTCTGCCCAGTAAACCTCGATATGCCTGGGAGTGGCACAGCTGTCATAAGTAGGTGGCTGGTAAAAGCTAACATTAGCACGTTAGGACTGATATGACGTGACGTCTCTGCTCTGTCTTCACTGTGGTTCTGCTGTTGGTCAGTCACTTCCACAGCATGGACGAGTTCAGCCTGTACGAGCTGCTGGACATCCAGACTCAGAGGCAGGTCGCAGAGGGTCACAAGGCCAGCTTCTGTCTGGAGGACACTTCCTGTGACCCGGGATATTACCGCCGCTTCGCCTGCACCTCACACACTCAGGTTCAAACACACACAATCATGCTTACGATATTTCTGGTCACATGTCATAGGAAGCAGATTCATTGAAAACAGAAACCGTTTCAGATTATACTGTACGTAGACCTACAAGCTCCCTAATGAGGGAACAAGGAAAGGAAGCAAAAGGAAATGGGATAGAGGAAAGTGAGGAAGGAAAGAAGGGAACACAAATGATTGAAACACATATTTATATATGTTTGTGTATAAAAAAAAATAATTTAATAATAATGTTGTATAATTTTATTAGCATAACAAATATTAATATTTAAGTGATGAGAAACAGTAGTTGGCTCTTTGTATATTGGATTTATTATGGTACAAAACCAGAAAAACAGAAATGATCAGTGATCAATAACATCAATAACAGACAGTATGACAATTCATACAGTAACACATACAGTAAAAAATAAGATTAAATGTTTTCTGATATCAAGTGTGTGTGTGTGTGTGTGTGTGTGTGTGTGTGTGTGTGTGTACAGGGTTTGAGTCCAGGTTGTTATGACACCTACAACGCTGACATCGACTGTCAGTGGATCGACATCACCGACGTCTCACCTGGAAAATACATCCTCAAGGTTCAGTAACTACTGCGAGTCAAACGGAAAGAAACCAACCAGCTCCTTAATTCTAGAGATAAATTTAGTTCTCGTGCTCACTTCCATACACGTGAGGTGTTTTTAAAGTATAATAAAATATAATAAAAAATGAATCTATCTATATATTCATGAGGTTGCAGGTGCTGCACATTGAATACATGCATAGTATCATTCATATGAATCATTTCTTTGACATGGCAGGTGACAGTAAACCCCAGGCAGCAGGTTCCAGAGTCCAACTTCAACAACAACGTAGTTCGTTGTGACGTCCAGTATACCGGCACGGCCGCTCACGTCTCTGGATGCACCATGACAGCGTAAGAAGTGTTCTCCTCCTCACAAACCGGCCCTCACACCCCCATCAGACCAGCATGGTGACGGGGGTCAAACCCTCGTTCGGGGTTGATCTGATCTTAAACTGAGCTTTGTTTCAGTTTGACCGTTCCTGCAGAGACAGTGACTCATATAGTCAAAATTCTTTTTAATGTATTAGTATTTTAGACCGTTTGTATATAAATTTCAAATAATTCCTAATTCAGTTTTAAACAGTTCAGTGTGTTTGGGACCAAATGTTATCTATCAGTCATCAATACTTTCCGTCAGTGATTGATCGTGATGTCTTTGATTCTTGCAGCTACTGAGACGAGTTCTCCACATGGACCGAGGACACAGGTGAAGCTGCACAGGAGCAAATATTAAAGTTACAGTTTGTTTAAACGTGACTCTGAAAATTCAATTAGAACCAGAATAATAATCAACTCGAGATTAAATCGGTCATAGAAACACCTGAGGCAGGGAACATGAACTGATTAATGGAGCTGGATAACTCACCAAGACGTTTTTAAACTCACTGTGGCCAAAGTGCACCAGAGGTGGAAAATAACTCAGTCCATTTATCCCAGCTCTGGGCTTCAGCACAGTTTTGGCTCTTTGCGTGAGCCACCTCATTTATCTGACAGCTGTAGTTACTGGTTTGTTACTTTTCACTTTCCAGATTTAGTTTTTATATCTGACGTAAAACTTACTGAGAGAAGCTAATTTTGACTGTGGGGCGATTAGATAAGAAGTTTTCTGTTTCTATGGGAAATAATTACATACACAGCCAAAGGTCAGAGGGGGAGAGTTTTTCATGACGCTGCCACAAACCAGGAGGACACTTATTTTTTCATTATATAGTAAATAGTTGTATTATTTTCTGATCTTAATCGCTGATGAACAAACTCACTAAAACACTTTTTATCAATCACGGAAAAATAATTTTGTGATCAGCAAATAGAAACGTACATGCATGTCTTTTCTGTTCTTCTATAGACTTCTTTTATACTAAATGTGATATAACTGATGTTTTACCTTACATTTTAATGTTAATTTAAAGTTTTACATTTTAGAGATTTCAGTTACAGGAAATTGACACACGGCAGTTTGTGTTTCAGACTTCCTGTAAGGTGTAATTTCACTAATCATGCTTTATGTTCATTATTGGTGCTGTAGAGTAGATCTTTGATTTTTGGTGCTAAATGTTTTCACTTTGTGCCATTTTGTGTCCTCAAACTGAGCAGAGGGACACAAAATGAGCAGCCGGTGAAAAACAAGTGTCAGACGTACAAATTAATGTGTGTTTCTGTTGGTGGACGCTGTGTGGAGTGTGTATACACAGTGCACAGTGTGTGTACGTGTGCTTGTACTTGACAACCTGTAACCACACATACCTGCAGCCTATACACCTGTAAATAGGCGAGCTCACATCTCATCTTATCAACCTGCATTACTGCTTCATATCACATTAATAAAGTTTGCTTGAATGTGAACGGTGGTGTTGTGTGTGACTGTCCATTTGTCTCCACCCATGTCCATCTGTCTCCATCCACGTCTATCTGTCTCTATCTGTCTCCATCTGTCTCCATCCATGTCCATCAGTCTCCATCTGTCTCCATCCATGTCCATCTGTCTCCATCCATGTCCATCTGTCTCTATCTGTCTCCATCCATGTCCATCAGTCTCCATCTGTCTCCATCCACGTCTATCTGTCTCCATCTGTCTCCATCCATGTCCATCAGTCTCCATCTGTCTCCATCCATGTCCATCTGTCTCCATCCATGTCCATCTGTCTCCATCTTTCTCCATCCATGTCCATCAGTCTCCATCCGTGTCCATCAGTCACCATCTGTCTCCATCCATGTCCATCTGTCTCCATCTTTCTCCGTCCATGTCCATCTGTCTCCATCTGTCTGCATCTTCAGTTTGTGCAAAATAAAATAAATTGAAAAAAAGAAATTCAGAGACGTTTGTACAAATGTTGGCAAATGAGAAAGAGAAGTTGTGACAGAGGCTGATGGAAACAGACCTTCAAACTAAAAACAATGCTGCTGCCACACAGCTGTGTACGATGCAGTAACAAAACTCCACAGGTGCGTAGCTGAGACCAAAATGAAGAAGACTGGGTTCGAAGGTGAGTGTGCTCCGACCCATGAGAACCATGAGTACTCATGGGTCAGAACGTTGGTGTGATCCCATCACAACATGGTCTGTGGTATTTTTCTACGATTGTTGATGCTGATGCACCGGTGTGGCTGTTTCATGTACCGTTAGTTAGTTAACAGCACATATCTCCTGAACATGCTCAGCATTTTAGCGTTGGAACCATATTTCTAGCTACAAGTGTGTTCATGCTCTTACAAACTGGAATCAAAAAAATCCCAATTTAAATGAACAATTGTGCAGGTTAGGACCAGTTCTCCTCACAAATACAACAAACCTGTTCAAACCAGTGACAGTGTGAGACTGTGCCACTGGATGACGCTGTTGAGTTTAAAATGAGTCGATGAACATCACTGACTGTACACAGGCAGAGGCAGGGAGGCTGTTATACTGGAAGCACAGAGGACATTTACAGTCTCATCTGCGGTGCAGCTTCTGTGTTTAACTAAAAGTTATGTAACTGAATGTTCAGAAGCCACACAGTGTGGGCAGCTGAATCCTGCCACTGTAATACAACCACAATAACAGTATTAATAGAAAAACCAGCGCTGGTGTCACTACTCAGCTTCACTACTGTAATTATTATTATTGATGATAATGCTGATAAAGTAGGTGTAGTATAAAGTATAATGTCTCAAGTACCTGAAGTTTGTACTTAAGTGCAGTACCTGAGTAAATCTATTCAGTTACATCTCATCTGAAAAAAAAAAAAATCAATGGTGGTTTATTTTCATCATTTTCATTTTCCTGACCAGGTGTTGACACTGGATGACTAAAAGCGGTTCAGAATAAAATAAAATATCATGATCAGAATTTAAACCATAAGCGAATCCTCCTGCTGAACAGAAGTTTTATTGTAGTTTTTATTCTGAGGAATAACGGACCGACTTCCACGGCTCCACTTCCTCTCTCTGAGCGGCTGCCCTCTTCGAAGATCGTCTATTAAAGCGATGACTCAGCAGCAAGAAAAAAAAAAACCCCAACAGTTCTCAGTCTGAGACAGCGAGCTTTACCTTCCACAGAGGCTGGGATCTGAATACTCACAAATAAAGAACAGAATTTATATCGTTTTTATGTGTTATCTCCTGGAGTCAGCATCCTACAGTCTACCCTTCATAAAACTGCACAGGTTAATCCTTTACCAGTTATTCTTCACAGCTGACACTGGCAGCAGTGAAGTAGATCTTACTAAATCAGTGAAGTAGCACTGGTGTGAGGAAATAAGCCCTTAGAATCAACACTGGGCAGTAAAGAAACAGACTGAGTTACAGTCATGAGAAATGTTTGGTCTCTATTAACTTCTACTCGTACACTCATATTAAATTAAAAGCATGCAACACTAAGTCAGAATGATGACTTTTTAAGTCTCAATCAAATGTATTCGTAAGCAAGAATTGTAAGATCAATAATTCTGACTTTATCTCAGTACCTTGTGTCTTAGTATCACTATTTTAGTTTTTAACATTACTAACATTTTAATTTGTTTAGTTCTTTTCCTGTTGAAAACTGATACACACATGAGACGTTAAACATATTTTCTTTTTTTTTTTTAATTATTATTGCTTAGTGATGCTTATTAATTAAAGTAAAGCTCATTTGCTTTGAAAGATGAAGTGTAGTTCTCTGGACCAACGTGGTACTCAGAAAACACCTCAGAGTGAGACCTCCTGTCGTCCCTCCTCTCTGTGCTGCCCATATGTCAAAGTCTTTGTGCTTTTCAAGACATCGAGGCGACAGAAGAAAAAAACAGCTGGATCCCAGGATTCCTGCTAGCGGCTGCGCTAGCCGTATCATCCCCTCCGACCAGCTACTTCTCCTCGGCCGCCTGACTTCGATAAGGTGCTGTATCTTCAAACCGCCCTTTAACCAAGAAGGAGCCGCTCGTTGTTCCGGGCCCGGGTCGTTTTTACCTGGGCTCTCTGTTCTGACCTAATTTTCCAGCTGCCTGGCTAACGTTAGTCCCTTAGCTTCCACATTAGCTTCTCCGGAGCTAGCCGAGCTAATTAGCCTCCCGCTGCTACGTGAGCAGGTATGAGCGGATTAACTCAGCTGTCAGCACCAGTGAGGAGAGGTCGAGCCTCCTGAACTCACCCCACATTCACTGCTTTCAGCTGGAAACGCTGAAATAGCGTCGCTTCATTAGCTACTGGGAGTCTGTTGGTTACCAGTTCTGAAACACCGACCAGTCTAGTGTCAGACATTCCTTCAAATTATAGAAGAAAAGGAAGAATCACATGTAAGTTGGTGATAAAGGTGGATTAATTTTACTTGAATGAGCCTGTGGGTGTTTTTTTAATGCTCGTCTCCTGTTTGTCATTAAAATGATATTCAGCAAAGATGATGCTCATTATGTTAATTATAATAAATTGAACACTAAAAACATGCAAAACCTTCTTTATTAGTATTAAAACACAGTTAGCTTTGTAAGAAGATTGATCACAGTGCCAACTTAATCAATAACCACATCTCATCGTGGTGTTCACTGTGTGAAATAACACCTCTGCTGTTTTTTCCTTAATGACACTAATGAGATTTAAACAAGCCAGCGTCCGGTGTGCAGGTCCTAATGCCTGTAATCAGGTTTCCATGTAATCTGAAGTCCAGCCTCAAACTGAGAGCTGACGGAGGGTATAAGTAATCATCACACAGCAGAGATGTTCCGAGTGTTAAATTATGAGCCAGTTTAAACAGCTTTCAAACCGGGACGCTCAGCAGAACTTCTCTTCTGGGTTTGACTGTCCAACAGCTCTTAACTATTACACCTGTAACTCTTATACCTTTAGTCGTTTTCATTGGGAAGGTTTTGCCTTTGTTTAGAATGAGAGGAGAGATAAGATGCCACAAAGGTCCCCAGCTGAACTCTGAGTGGGGACATTGTGGTTAAGTGGACAGCATCTTAGACCTTAGACCTCCAGTCTCACCTCCAGCAGTTCAAGGCAGGATCTCAAATCTCAATACTTTTGTGGTACAGAATTGAAAAGTGCTGCTCTTGTCCAGCTGCTTGTGTTTAGACATCATTTCACATTCTGACAAATCTGACTTTTTTTTTTTTTAATTTTTCACAGAAAAAAGGATTTTGTGTATAAGCATGTTTATATTTCTCAAAGTAACGCTTCAAAGAAGGGATCATGATATTATGTTACTGGTACTGAAACTCTGAAAAGGAAAAGTATTTGCAGTATTATCAAAATACCCAGCCCTGCGAGTGGAGACATGCTGAGATACAACAAGCTTGGTAACTAAGATGTCCTGAGTGGATCAGCAGTTTGTGTTAGCACAGATCGTTTTAAATGTTCAGCATGATAATTTTACCCACAGACAGATGAGAAGGTTGATACCTGTGTGTTCAGTGGAGATGCTCTGGGTCTAAATGTTCAGACACTAAATACATTTACTGAAGCACTGTGTTCTCCCCGGGCTCGATTAGGTTGAATGTGTTCTGGTCTCTGACTGGGACTTGGTTGCTAGTAACCAGTAGGACCTGTAAAGATCTCCACACTGGTCAAGTCCAGGACGTTTCACCTGACCTCGGAGGGAAATTAAACATTTATCTAATTACACTGTGCAGGAAGAGAAATCCAATCTCTGTGAAGTTCCTCCTGAAAACTCTCGTCCTCGTTTCTTGTCTTTGCTCCAAATGTTCATCTCTGGGATTGTTTTTGTGTCTCGCTGCCTGGAAGGATTTGGACCCGTCAGCTGTTCACATAAACAGGCAGGACAGACATCCTCCTCCTTTTTCGCTTCAGTCTTATTTTTGATGTCGGGTTACAGGCCCAAACTGTTGTTATCAAAGAAGTTAGGCTCGACTGTTTCTCAAAGCTGCAATCAGAGGGTTTTATTTTGACCGGTTTAGTTCTGTGGTTACTCCCACACAGTCTGAAAACAGCTCCACTCTTACCGGGAAGCGCTGCGTTTTGCTGCTTTCTGAACATCCTGTGGCCATCAACTGAAGTTTGTTCATCTCAGAACAGGAGGAAACTTCTTAGAACTTCTCTAAAATACAGAAACACCTTCAGCACCTGACACTCTTTAACAAAATTTCCCATCATCATCCCGTAGGGAAATTCTCATTGAACCTGATCTGAAACTGTCTGACAGTGTACAGGCCGTTTCACTGCAGGGAGTAACAGGATTAGAGGTGATAGTAATGTCTGTATTAGCAGGTGAAGTTCCCGTTAGGACTGTTGTCAGCATCAACACTCAGGCTGTGGCCTTTCCCCACACCGTTACACCACCACCACCACCAGAGATCACATCTGTCCATTCTGACCTGCATCTGCAGGAAGTTACACACTTCACTGCTGCCACATGATAAACTGTCTGCAGTGCTCTGTGAGTGTGTGAGAATGTCTTTATCGGTATTTTTTCAAATGTTAAATGTTATCTCATCACAAAAAGCCACACAGAGGCTAAGATGCTGTCCACTTAACCACAGCGTCCCCACTCAGAGTCTCTGATCGGTCCATACAGAGGCTGTGTCTAAAACTGGAATCATTATGATCTGAGTTAGACAACATCTGTGTCTGTTATCATTTCTCAGACTTTATGAACAGTTAGCCCTTGGACCTTATTCTAACAGAACCTCAGCAGGCTTCTGTCTCTCGCGTCTCGTGTTCGTCGCGTGCTGTGTATTTAAACCTTTGTGTGCACGACGAGTCGTGCTGCTCTCTGATTGGTCCTGATTATCCTGCTGTTTGTTGCCTTTGATCAGTACAGCTCAGGCGGTTTGTGCAGTTGACAGTTTGAGCTTTACACAGTTTTAAACCTGCAGTATTAACGTGCAGGGAAGGATTTGATTTTTCTTCAAACATGTTTTACACACTAACCCTAACCCTTTGTTGGCTGGTGAGAGGGAAAATCCTCCTTAAAATAGAAGTGACTTCTGTTTTTTCCACAGTTTCCTCTTTATTCATGTGCAGCAGTTTGTCCTCTCAGTGAGAAAAAGTTGAACAGAACCACAGAAAACACTAAAACACCAACACAAGTTTTCAACAGGACTGTTCTCAGTTTCCTGCAGCTACTTCCTGTGTTTTATTCCTGCCGATCATATCACTGCAACATTAATACCCGAAAGTGTTTTGCTTTATCGTATTTATGGTTAGGATGCTGCTACGTAGCAGGAGCAGACAGCACAATATGATGTTCTCCTCTAGACGTTTATTCTGTGGTGTGTGTGTTTTATGCTGTGGTTATCAAAGTGTCTTCTGTCTGCAGGTTGTTTATGAGGAAGATGTTCTAATATGATTTGTTTTTGTCTGCAGCTGGTTGTGAGGCTGATGATGTGGTGTGAAGATGGAGGCTCCTGAATACCTGGACCTGGATGAGATCGACTTCTCTGATGATTCAGTGGTCAGTACGAACACCGTATGGTCACTCTGTGTTTAATTACACAGCTGTTGCCCAGCAGCCTAACTGCTTCATGTTACAGTCTGTCTGTACTTAGAGCAACATAACTGCCTCTGCAGTTAATTAATATCTAAATATAACTGCTTTGTACAGCTGCTCAACTGCTGTCTACAGTTTTCTAGCGTCTCTCACTCTTGTCCTTTCGCCCTCGTCCTGCAGTATTCTGTGACGTCTCTGAAGAGCATCCCAGAGCTGTCCAGGAGGAGCGATGGTCAGACCGAGGAGAGACCAGGTGACTGAAGTTTTATAAAATTATAGCTTAGGCAGAGTTTTTATTATATTTTTGGACCAGTACTATGCAGCAGAATTACCTTTACAGCTGGTTGTGAATTGCTTTGACAGTAATATCAAACCTCAGTAATGCAGAGGTTGATGTTCTCCTCTAGCTTTTATACACTGATACTTCAACAAGGTCTGTTTACCACATCAGCTGATCTCCCATCATCTCTCCTCCTCCTCCTGCAGCTCCAGCCATCAACTGGAGTCGTAGCGTTTCCTCCCATAGTGGAGGGGGAATCAAACCCACAGGGCTTGCTGAGGTCCACAGTAAGTTCCGGCCAGTGAAGAGGGTGTCCCCCCTCAAACACCAACCAGAGACAACCGACTCTGACTCTGATGGGAAAGTACAGGGACTGGGCCAAGGGGAGCTGGGGGAGGGCAATAAAGATGACCCCAGCTCTGACAAGCAGGCTCATGCCTCCTCCTCCTCTGATGGGGCTGGAGGGAAGGTGAAGGGCCTGGGTGGTGGTGTTGGGGGGAACAACCCTCAAGCCCTGTTTGGGGAGCTGGAGCACTATGATCTGGACATGGACGAGATCCTGGACGTGCCTTATATCAAGTCCAGTCAGCAGATGTCCACCCTGCCACGTGTCCCACACGACAAGCGCTCGGTGACAGGGAGCAACCTGGGTGGGGGCACCCTGGAGCGGAACCGGGGAGGAGGGTTGAAGAGCTCCGCTTTATCCCACAATGAGCCTCTGAGCCTGGGAAGCAGCAGCTCTCAGACTCAGGTACATACTGATCAGGATGCAGAAATCATTATGTATGGGTGGTTAAACTAAGCACGAGGGCTAGTAAACTGTCAAGGGAAGCATAAATGAACTGTGATGGCATGTTTTTAATTGAACCATCAGTAATTCGTGTGTCTTGTGCAGTATTGTGTTCTGTCTCCGGTGAAGTGGTCGGACCTGAGGAAGTCCAAGTCGATGGATCCAGACCTCCACCACCTACACCGCTCCCCAGCTGGAGGAGTTTACCAGCCGGAGCTGCTCTCCTCCGGAGTCCTCAGCTGCTCGTCCTCCCTCTCTTCTTTCTCTGATGCAGGTGTGTGACCTTTGCTTCTTCTCCTTCTTACCCTTTCTTGGGTAAAATCGCTGCCCTAACATTGTATGAGGGTGTGATATGATTTGGTGACTTCCAGACAAGCTGCTGTCTGCGCGGGTGTACCCAGACTCCCAGACCCAGAGGCCGGGTGTGGAGCCTCCAGGGGGCCCGGGGCTGATGTTCCCTCTGCCAGGGTGCAGCGTGGGCAGGCAGGATGGCTCCAAGCCCTGGGCTCCCGGACCAGGAGGAGGAGGCGCAGGAGGAGGTGGTGGGCCAAGGGGGTTTGGAGGAGGTGGAGGAGCAGGGGTGGAGTTGGATGAAGAGACCAAGAAGAACCAGAACATCATTAACATCGTCAGAGAGGGACAGATCTCACTGCTGGTGAGTGCGAGGGGAGTACGTGCTAAAAGGTTCTGACCAGTGGAGGAGCAGGATACTTTATCCTCCTTCTCCTTCGGCTCCTCCTTTTTTGTTCCTCCTCCTTTTCACACTTTCTCATGTTTTTCACCCACTCCCTTCTTTCCAACCACTGCTCTTCTTCCTCCTCCTCCATCTGTTCTTCTCTCTTCTTTATCCTCCTCCTCGACTTGCTCTTCCTCCTCTTCTTGCTTTTCCTTTTTCACTTCTTCCTCTCCCTACGTCTTCCTTGCTCCTCTTCCTCCCCCTCCCCCTCCTCTTACTGTAGCCTCACCTGGCCGCAGATAACCTGGAGCTGATCAGAGACGAGGATGGGAACAACCTGCTGCACATCTCGGCCTCTCAGGGTCACGCTGACTGTCTGCAGCATCTCACCTCTCTGATGGGAGAGGACGGCCTCAACGAACGCAACAACCAGCAGCTCACCCCTGCAGGCCTGGGGGTCAAGGTCTGTGTGTGTGTATGAAAATATGAATGGATGTTTCCTGTGCAGCTTCATCCTCAGCCTGATTTGATCGGTGTATTCACCCTGTGCATATCTTTGTTCCTGTACAGTGGAAAAAGTTAGAAATCTGTTTAATTTCCTCGTTTTTGCACCTGACGAGCCGTGCAAACCTTTGATTGGCCGTCAGCAGCTGCTCAGTGAGGTCATACGTTTTAAGATAAAGGCTTTGATAACTTGATGTAAACTTCTACATCAGCTCTGTTGGCAGCAAAAACAGGTCAAACTGAGGAAAATGAACGTCGTGAACACTGAGGAGGACCTGTTTGTCTGCCCTGCAGTGGAAACCAGGCTCTTGATTGGCTGCCAGACAGGAAGTGTGTTATCTAGAGACAAGCAAGGCAGCTGTGTGCTGATTCCAGATTGGCTCTTATCAACAACACTCTAGTTTATTCACCCAGATTAATGTGATGACATTTCCAGCCACCTGGTCCTGAGGTGCGTGCTTTTGTTTCAGAACGGACATCTAGAGTGTGTAAGGTGGATGGTGAGTGAAACAGAGGCCATCGCAGAGCTGAGCTGCACCAGAGAACATCCCAGTCTGATCCACTATGCTGCTCGCTACGGACAGGTAACACGCACTCATGTGCAAACACACACTCACACTAATATACGTATGCACAAATACACATAAACAAGCTACAATAGTCACAGCTGCCTGAAAAGTGTGGACATGTCTTAAAACATTAACTTTAAAACGGAACATTTCCTTTGAAGAGGACGTCTCTTCTTACCATTTACATCCATCATTCAGACTGATCAAAGTAAAGTAACACTTCCTAATTATCACTAAACACAAAGTCCAGCTGAGGCTGGTGGGAGTGTCATTAGCTTTAGCACTGTGCTCATAAACCAAAGTGTTGTCAAACTCAAGTTTTGATCAGATGATAACACGAGCTGCAAAACTGCAGGATGATCAGAGTTACTAAAATTCATCCCGAGGGGGACGTGCAAGTCTGTACCGCATTTCATGGCAATTCATCCAATAATTCGGACATTTCACGGAAAAAAACACACAAGTTACACTAAAGGGCAAATTAGAGGATCACCAAAAGCAGTAGTTTTCATCTTCTGGGGACCACGAGTGAACCGAATGGATGGATGACAATCCATCCAATAGTTTCGGAGAGATTTCAGTCTGTGCTCCACATATGAGAAATCCAATACTGACTACTAGAAACCAGCCGAATACAAATCAAGTCTAAACACCCGTATTATGTTGATGTAAAGACCTTTGTGAGGGTGCGGTGTGTAGGTGGGGCTTTGTGCAGTGTGTGTGTGTGTGTGTGTGTGTGTGTTGGGGAAGATTAGACTGTGCTTGGTTCACTTGTTTTAATAAAGAAAGGTCTAAAGTCTCATTCTGTCTCCGTCTGTCCCTCCAGGAGAAGGTCTTGCTGTGGTTGCTTCAGTTCATGCAGGAACAGGCGATCTCTCTGGACGAAATCGACCAGAACGGAAACACCGCCGTCCATGTAGCAGCTCAGTACGGACACCTCACCTGTATACAGGTATAACTTATCATGTATACAGGTCAACTTATCATGACAAAACGTTAACTTACTCTGAAAACATGTTTTACTCTCTGAAGCTCATTTTCCTCCAGTGGAAGCTGAATGTTTTTTATTCCTGGTAGGTGGCACACCCTGCTGATGGAGAGGCGGATGTTATCAGTCTTGCCTGCTTCCTGTTGGCTAGCCAGCCCGACAGTCAAAATACTCATAGTTAATGATCTGTTTTAGATAAAATAGCTGCTTTTTTTCTCAGCAGAGCCCAGTAGATCTGTACTGTGGGAGGAGCATTGTATTACACAGCTCCGATAAAAGATAAAAGAGCCAATACTGGAAATAATATTGTTTCTGGTTTGAATCCCAACTGAAATCTTTCCAAGAGCCAGAACCCAGAGAAGTGATTGTTAACGTATGTGTGTGTGTGTGTGTGTGTGTGTGTGTGTGTGTGTGTGTGTGTGTGTGTGTGTGTGTGTGTGTCCAGACTCTGGTGGAGTACGGCTCTAACGTGACGGTCCAGAACCAGCAGGGGGAGCGGCCTTCCCAGAGTGCCGAGCGGCAGGGACACACTACCTGCGCTCGATACTTGGTTGTCGTGGAAACCTGCATGTCGCTGGCCTCGCAGGTTGTTAAACTCACCAAACAACTCAATGAGTAAGTTAAAATATTTTCACTGTTGTATTGACAGCCTGTGCTGCCGTTACTTGCGTTACCATTGCAGTGCTGCGTTACTGTCTCTGTTGGTGTCTCAGTGGACAGTGTTTATCTTTTCGGTTGATGTTGAAGTCTTTATGAATTCAGACTGGTGTTTCCAGTTGTGTGCTGATGCCAGTGTTCATCCTGTGGCATTTCTTGTCATGCAGGCAGGCAACAGAGAGGCTGGCTCTACAGAAACAACTGCAGAGACTGATGGACCCCAACAAGACAGAGGGGACGCCTTCCCGATCACCTAGGTAACACACACACATATCAGACCGCCTCTTTACACACACAGTCCCAGAGCCTGCAGATGTTGCCGCGGCATATAAAATGAGAAATGAGCATCGGCGGCGGCAGCATTAGTGAAAGCAAGCGATCTCAGCAGTTACAGCAGTTTTCAGGTGAGAAGCACAAAAGAAACTTCACCCGAACCTGTTCTCAGGGGTTTCTGCACAGTGACTCCTGAGTCACTGTGGAGGGCCCAGACAGGTGGAAGGCCCAGAGGTACACCTGGACCTCAGGTCTACTGTGTGTTCTTTTCTATAAATGTTGCACTGTTTAATACATTTGCTGAACTGAGTACACTCATTTTAACACATGATGGCGTTTCAGAGCAGATATGCATCACTTTATTTACGCAGACACTGTGTGCTGTTATTGTTTTGGTAGTATTAGTAGTGGTAATTTTAGTAGTAGCAATAGCACCAGTAGTAGAAAAAGAAGTAATCATTTCTGTCTCTGGACTCCAGCTCCCATCAGCCCTCAGTGGAGGCGTGGCCAGAAATGATGTTGACAGCAGAGGGGACTCCGGGAGATGGTCATTGGTTGGTTCGTCAGGGAGGGGTGGCTCAAGACTCTGTGCTTAGACAGCTGCTGGGGAAGGACATGTCAGACACACTGTGTCCCAGAGAGAGGCTGCCTCCGTCAGGTGGCCTGAGCAGAGAGGGCCCCTGTGGCCCTGGGGCCCCTGGTGGCCGCAGGACGGGGCTAGTGGAGAGGAGAGAGCTCAAATTAGCGAGACTCAAACAGATCATGCAGCGCTCTCTCAGTGAGTCAGATTCAGATGGTTATCCACCCGAGGAAGGTAAAAATCAAGGAGCCCCGGCCTCCAATACTCTGCGACCTGATAGGCCGTCCCACCTGCCAATTGCAGAGGAGGAGCCAGTATCAAACCACCTTCATTTGATGATGAGAAAGCACCTCCCTACTTCCTCCTCCTCCTCAGCTGAGAGGAAGCAGGCATTTTCTCTCAGCGGGTCAAAGTCTGTCGACAGCATCGGTTACAACCCCTCCCCCACATCCAGCGACCCCGAGGCCGCAGACGCCAAAACACCAGACACGTCCGCCGACCTCCACGATGCCGCCAACGGCCAGAAAGTTGCCACCAGCCCTAAGAGTGCTCTGAAGTCTCCCTCGTCTCGCAGGAAGACGTCCCAGAACCTCAAACTGAGGGTCACCTTCGACGAGCAGGTCCACAAGAGCTCCAATCAGGAGGCAGAGCCAGCCAAAGGGCATCATGGGAAGGAGAGGACTCCAACAGGAAGCTCTGAAAGCAAGCGGCCGTTTGGGACGTTCCGCTCCATCATGGAGACGCTGAGCGGAAACACAAATCACAACAACAACAGCAGTGGTGGTCAGTCAGGCTCTGCTGTCAAACTGCACCCCTGTCAGAACTCACCTGGCAGGAAGTCAGAGAGTAAGAGCAGCCCAGGAGGAGCCAAGGGTAAGAGTAAAACCAGTAACGTTTAACCAACCAGTGCCTACTGAAGGGCAGGGAGCAGATAACGAACTCACCACGATCAAGAGCAAAAAGCAAGAGGCAGCGAACATGAGAGGTTTATAGCAATGAACCCAACTCTCCGTGTTTATGTGTGTAAAATCGTACCCTCCTCTCAGCGTCATACATCACACACAGCCATGTCACATACAGGAGACATGTTCAGATGTTAACTGTGTGTTGAAAACCCGTGAATCTCAAAACTTTATTTTATGGTCTGTAAAGGTTTTTTCATAAAAGATGTCCTCGAACATATAGAGTATGATGAACACATGAATAACTAGACATAAAGACTAAAGCCTCTGTTTTCTTCTATAAGAAAAATAATCCATCAGATTCTAAACTGGTCTCGCTTTGTGGTACTGGTCCACGGAGGTCTTATTCCATACGCCTGTAAATAAAGGGAGAGAAAAGCAAACGCACATCTCCGAAGGTTCACAGTTTTTCAAAGGACAGTAAACTACAGCAGCACGAAAACTCAGACGTCAATCAAAATCAACCTGCCATCAGGGTCTTATTATTTTTTGACAAACTAATCTTAACTCGTGGTCCACTAACCTGCTTCTTCTGGACCTTCAGACAGTATCTGGTGGTTTTCATGCGTGGATGAAGTTGTCTGAGTGTGCTCCAGAAAAAGCGAGTAAACTGACTGAGTGAAGATAATTTTATCAAACTATCATGGTCAAGTATCAGCTTTCGCTCCAAAATGAAACGGTTTAGTCAGTGACTGGTTTAACTGAATCTCACTTCTTTTCTTCTGTCCGTCGTACTTCTGTGTTTATACCTGTTTAGCATAAAGTTTCTCATGTTCTTTGCCTCAAACGTTTGACTCTTGACAGTTTTTATGCAGTTTAAGGACTGAAAGACAAAACGTGAAACTGTCTCAGCTCTGAGTCGTTTATTTTACTAAAACATATTCGATGCTGTTGTTTTTATCGACGGACTGGATTAAGTTTGTTTGTGTATTAATCTGTGTCCTGCAGAAACCTCACATCTCCATGATACAGTTTATTCTGAATTTTTAGCTTTTTCACGTGTTTGATTTTGTTCAGTGTTTTATTGAACCCGGCCAAACCCAATCTTTCTGTCTGGAGATCGAAGGTTTCTGTTTCTCTGCCACTCTGTTACTGTACTCTGAACTACACTAAAGATGAACTTATGAATTATTAGTATTTATGTTTATGCACACAATTATATGATTTGAAACTTTTCAAAATGTGGTTATAGTCATGCACGTGGTTAACGTGCACCAGCACAACAGATTTAAAACCACTGTATATGAACTGTAGTAGTATTTAATGTTTTTGTTTGTTTATATTCCACACATTCAGTTTTTTTTTTTTATTTCCAGTGTTATTATCTATGCAGTATTTTTGGCATGAAGTAGACGTTAGATGTGTGATGTGTCTCTGAGACGGGGAGGTTAAAGGATGCACCTTCTACAGCGGCCGACGAACAGGCTGATGATATGAACGTGAAATGGGAGAAGCTGAAACCGCAGTTTGAACTTGTCATTCCATTACAGAACAAATTGTCTCAAAGCTTGAAACTAGAGGACTGAGGCTGTAACCTGATGCTTTTATCAGGCGTTTGAGTTTCAGTGTGACGGTTTGTGTGTTTCAGAGCCATGGATGGGGTCAGACTAAGTAAAAAACTCTTTACTGAATATTTTATCATTCATGATCAGTTTTTTTTGGAGCTGAGATGCCTGTGCTCCCTTGTAATTTTCTGGACCTCTGATGGTGAATACAGACACTAAAGCCTCACTAGCAGCCCCAAGAGGCCGCAGTGCTCATAACAGCTGAACAGGACAAACCTGTTTTATTTATTCACATCATGTCCCCTGTCTGTGTTCCATACTAACCTCAGAGCATCAGTGTGTTCCTATAAGTCTCATCACTTCAGCTGTATGGTGTGTGTGTGGAGTGAAAACACAGATTACAGCCTCAGCTCTGTGGTTCGTCGTGTTTCTGAGGCTTGTTTACATTAAGACACATGCTGACACTGGTCTGATGCAGCAGAATATTTCTAATCCAGTCTGTAGAGTCTTTCTTTTGTGTTCCTGAATGTGGTGAGTTCACAGATGAGTCGTTTGGATCAGTGAGATCCTGCTGTGCGGTTTTCTCACACCTGGTTTACACTGACCTTTGTCCAGTTTACCTTCTGCAGGTTTACACGGTGTTTGGCTGCTGTGGTTCTTGAGTGTGCAGGTGACGGTGGTGATGTCTGAGCCAGTGGAGCTCAGGAGGATTTACCTGCATCACGTTCACTGCTCTGATTTGTTAAAGGAACAGTCCAGCATTTTACTGCCTTCCCCAGAGTCTGAATGACACTTTCAACTTTGTTTGTCCAGTACAGATATGCACGTCGGTCAAAAGTATATGGACACCTGAATAGTTTGCATATTTCTGTTGGTTGGACATGTGATCCTGCCACCGTGTTTGTTAATGTGCCGCTCTATCAGCACTGACTCCACTGGTTTCAGTCTGTTCAACGAGAGCATGAGTGAGGTCACCCACTGACTCCTCAGTTCCACGGCTCGTTTTCCAACATGGCTGCTGTCGACAACCAGTTATTAGCTGCAGTGAGCTAATTTTAATATTACTGTAGATGTATTTTACATGTTGTACATCTCTGTAGTCTGGATTGAGACTGTGCTGTAATAGAAATGAAACAGATCAGACTGTCCACATCTTCCAACTGAAGGGGCTTCGTCCAGACAGGAAGGACAAAAGTATTTAAACTGAGCTGTCCGCATACTTTTGGCCACTTACTGTAGCTCTGTACTGGATGCACAGAGCTGAAGCTGACGTCAGTCCTCTCATCTGAACGTGGATTAAAGTGTATTTCCCAAAATGTTTGACTGTTCCTTTAGTTCCTGGTGCTCAGAGAATTCATCTGAGCTGAGTGGAAAGAAGTCTTCCATTTTTACTTCACTCCCAGCTGATGTGAGGGACTGGTGCCACCTTAAATTCCAGTGATTCCAGAAAGCGTTTTTTCACTCTATAGCAACAGCATGGAAGTTTTCAATGGCCGTTTTTGTAACACTTTATTTTGTGGGTCTGTTTCCGAGGACGTTTCCTGTGAAATGTAAATGTAATTTAAATGAAATGCAGACAATGTTGTGGAAGCACACTTCAGGTTAATGGATTCCTCTTGAGTGTTGGTGTGTCAGTGCACCAGTCATCTGGACCTGAACGTTGTCCGTTCAGTATGTACGGAGACTACATCGTAGAAAAATCCTCTGAAATTCAAACAACTGAACAAACTACTTTCCTTATAATTTACATTGTTCACAAGAAACGTTCTAAGAATTTATTATCTTTCGCATTGTCTCAAATGATTGTTCACTGTCAAACCATCAGTGTTCTGTGTGTGGGGCTGATTGTGTTGATGAGACCGTCTTTGAAATGCAGTGTATTTGATGAAGTGTCTTCATCGTGGCGGCGCCTTCGGACCGAGGGAAGGAGCTCGATGCCTTTAACGTGGCGTCGTTCCACTGAGGAGACAAACTGAACTGTTCCTGTTCGACCTGTTTGTTGTGTTTTTAATCAACTGTTCACACGGACAGTGTTGCTGCATCGACTCAGATGTTTACTCAGTGCAAAAATAAATAAATAAATAAACTATCAGTGAACGTTGGAGAGACTGTCTGATCCGAGTCACAGAGACAGACGGCTGCTTTTCTGTCCTGTAATTTAAAGTGAGGGCTGAAGACAAACTGAATAAACTGCTTCCTTATTCCTGGACTCGCAGATGGAAAGTTTAGATTCATTTCAGGCTTTATGAGTCTGAGCACATAAAGGTTATTCATTATTTTAACTGAAGATGCTGAATAAGAGATTCATGATGATGATGATGATTCACACTGACTGACGTGTTCCTGCATCTTTACGCCCTTTGCTGAGGTTTTTGTCTTGTTGTCTGAGGTTCAACCGACTGAACTTCATTCTTAATATTGAACCTTACATATGAGAACAAGTGTTCAGAACAGATGTGTAGACAGAGCTGAAGTACTTCTTCTTCTTCTGTCTTTTTGGTAAATACTTGAGTGACAAACACGTGTTTTGCTGTTTCTGATCGTTTCATTGAGATTCTGTTTCTCTCTCTAACCCTCAGAGCACGGCCTCAGTCTCAGTCTGTTACTGCTTCAGTCTGTTGTGTTTGGTTAAGTGAAGCCATCTTTAGTTTTTCATGTGTTAGTAATAAGTAATGTGAGTGTGGGTTCATTTTATCATCAGATACAAGTTATATCCTGGACCAAAAACCTGTTTTTCAAACTTCTTAAAGCTGTCTTTACGTTCAGTTAGACCTCCTCCAGCACTGTCAGAGACCCTCTTCAGGTCCCTGGACCCCCATTTGACCACCGCTGATCGAGATGGATGTGGTGTGTGAATTGTGCTCTCTGGTAATTTAATGGACAATACATAACGGAGCGTATATTTATTTCCACGCTCTTCAGCTGCATCAAAAACAGTCACTTAACGGGGCAGGATTTATGGTGTTTGGGTAGCAAATTGGCCTTTGATGGTTCCCACGCAGGGTCGGCTGCTTCCCCACGGAGCCTAATGGGGTTTGCTCTAACAGCGCCCCTCAATCATCGCCACGAATATGAAACATGAGCTTACCGACTGACAATTAGCAAAACAACATGGAGAGAGAGGAGGGCGTGATATGGGAGGGACGCAGGATTTATCCGGGTTTTCCAAACACTCCTCAGTTCATGTAACAAAAAGCAAGAGCTATTCGTTCTGCTTTTTCCCACCCGCTCTCTTTCTCCTCCCTCCTTTTCTTGGAGGGGGTGGGAGGGTGAAGTTAAACTGATAAATTAGACCTCATTTATTGGACAACAATTTGAGTCGATACCCAGGGGCCTCTGCTCTGCAGCGTGGACGAGGCTCCAGAGCCGCTAATTGGTTCGCTCTGTGTGGATGGAGGGGCTCTTTGGTGGTGGTGGGGTGATGTTTAAGGGGGCGGGCGTGGCGGGTGTTTGGCCTGCACTGACGCACACACACACACACACACACACACACACACACACACACACACACACAGGAGCGGTTGTCTTGCGGCGGACGTCCGGGGCGCATGCCACGAAAACAGACGAGACAAGCTCTTGATTTGACAGCCGGGGTGGAGGGGTGCGGGGGGGGAGGAGTCACGTATAGATTTTTGTGTCTGTTGTTTTGGCTTATTTGTGTGCTTCTTTTACTCAGTCAATCAAATTTAATTGACACCGCTGGGCTGGGGCCGGGGCCCCGCGCCATGCTGGGATGACAGGCCTTTAATGCCAAAGAGAGGAGAGGAGGTTCTTCTGCCTGTGAAGGATGGAGAGGGGTGAGGGGGTGAGGGCGGGGGCGAGGGGGCTGAGGGTGACAATTCCTCAGCCCGTCAACAGTATTAATTGATGTAACGACAACGATGATGGATACTAATAAATACAACCTTTATGAAAAAAGGTAATTAGATGGCGTCCCCTGCAAACCGCCACCGCTGATTCCAGACTGGCTGATAAACACCATTCGTCTTCCACGGAGGCCTTCAGATGGACACGAGGCGCCATTTACATGCAGATCAAACTCAGCATTTGCATTTTGGCCTCAACAAGAAGACAGCAGAGCGTCAGGGCGTGAGGAAGAAATCCGATTTACAAAGAGCCAAACTCTGCCTTCGGTGTTCTTCATCATGACCCTGATGTCCACGTCCTTCGTCCCTCTGCGGTCTTCTCGTGTCCAAATCTGTTGGCAGTGAAGACTGCAGACCTTCCATCAACGTTCACTCCGATTACAGGTGACCAGGATAAATCAGTGAGAGGAAGGTGGAAGAGGAGCATTTACTCCTCCCTCAGTATCACTGACCTTTGTCTCTAAAGCCCTGCTCAGATCACAGCACGAGTCCCGAGTGATCGAGTGATCTGTGTGCAAATGAACGCGAACATCAGTTCTGTTTGCAGAGAACCGGCGTGTTGTTTTTAACCAGAGGACATCAGGTGGCCCTCCGGTGTGGCCCAGGACTCATTTTCCTTCACAGTCTGCCCCGAGACAAAGAGTTTGGATTCGAAAATTACAAATCCTGAGTCTGACATCAGCCTGAAGCTTCATGCAGCAAAGCAGGATGTTCCTGGAGAAGGCAGCGTTTCTTTCAGTTAACTTCCTGTTAACTTAACCAGTTAACTTCCTGTTTTGTACAACTTGGATCTCATCTTCACAGCGGAGTCCATCATGTCTGTCAGAAATAAAAACACTGTGCTCACCACGTTAAAACCTGTGTGACTGACTTCACTGTGTGTGTGTGTGTGTGTGTCTGCGTGTGTGTGTGTGTGTGTGTTACCATCAGTATTTAGAATTCAGCAGTGGTATTGGCAGGTGACCAGAGAACGTCAGTGTTCGGAGGCTTAAGAGAACTGAAAGCGGAAAACTCCTGTCTGTTAAATTACCAACATGACAGGCTGAAGCAGAAATTATTTTCCGATAAGTGTCTCTTCCTGTAATGAAAACAAAATATAATTTTTAGCTGTTTTTTTTAATATATATTTTAATATCCCACCGTGCTGCGTTACCGTTTTGAGTCAAACAAGAACCACGTCCACGTATCAGTCCAGTCCACTTCGTTTATGATTTTTATTTTTCTTAAAGTGACATAAAAATGTTGTTGTTCATTTGAAGAGTGTTTTGGGGTTTGTATCTGCTGCTGTCTGATGGACTGGATTATTTAAATTCTCCACCGTCTTTGCTTCATTATAATAAGTCATTATTAGATGATGATTATCATTAGTTTCTTTTGGAGTTGTGTAACCTGGGATGTTTGTTGTGTGTCTTTGCTGCTGTCTGCTGGTCTGTAGTTCCCCTGCAGGGTCAGTAGGGGGCAGCATTACAGTTTGTAACCTGCTGCTGCAGAAACAAACACACCAAAGCAGAAAGCAGTTTTGCTCTTTAGCAGCCGTTTGGCATTTAGTTCCTCTGTCACGTAGTCGATTTAGTTGATTGTGAGCATGAAAACAGCAGCAGCACCTTGTTAAAGTGTTTGTTCGGCCTTCAGACCGTTTGTCCCCGGAGGACAGACTCACTGAGAGCACATATCATGAATAACCTGCAGTAAACTGGTGTCTTGTTTTAATTTTCCGGCCTCTGTAATTGACAGTGGGCTCAGTTTCCTTGTGAGTGCAGAAACAGTTTGTGACCCCGGAGACGAAGCCGATCGTTGATGATGTTCTGTAAAATGTCAGAAGTACACGAGTGTTCCTCTCACAGAGATGATTGAGTTGTTCCTGTGAGGAGGCCAGAGGTTTTCAGCAGAGGTGTCGTCTCCTCGTAACTGAAGTCAGTGCAGAGCATCTCTGTGAAGGCACGGTATCAGGAACGACCAGTGTCTGAGCACTGGACACCCTCAGGTGGGTGGATACTGATGCTGGTGATCTTCTACTGGTTTGGTTAAAGCTGAGATGTTAATGAAGAACAACGTGTCTTTAATCTTCAGGATGAATGTGGGACATTAACAGGAGCTGCCTCCATGTTAATACAGTGTGATGTTAACGGAAACATCTTCCATCCGTTTGAATTGTTCAGTTACTTTTGCCTTTTTGTGCGACACTTTTTTTTATGTGTTATTTCAGTTATTGGTTTATTTAACAGGGACAGTTCACATGCTGCAGCTAAATGCTAACACTGACAAACCACTGGTGGACTTCACCATCTGTAGATGCTTCACAGCCAGATGCTGCTTGTTCCTGACACCAGGACCTGAGGTTCTTATTCTGAAGGGTTTCAAATCCATTTGCATAGACACGGAAAAATTCTGAACCCATGTGGGAAAAGCTGGTCTATGACATATCACTCTTCAAATGGCTTAAAGGCACACATATAAATAACACAAACACTTACAAATATAAATAACAAATATAAACACAGAGTAAAGTAATAAAATGCAGCAAGAAAGAATTTGGTCGGAAAGTTTATGAATTAGTGGAATTTGGGGAGAACAGCTTTTAATTTAAAGTCCTGATCACAGCCGCCTCTGGATTAGCGTCAGCAGCTGATCAGGCAGTGCAGCTCCTCCAGCTGTGCTCGCTGCTGTCCACCACGTGTTGTGAATGTAGGTCTCAGTTACAATGGTAGAACGCCAAGCAAGCAGTGTTTCAGAGGATACACCACAGACTGGAGAGAGGAGACAGCTCCTCTGTCCTGCCCTGAGAGCGATGAGCTTTCTCAGATTTTATCATGTTACAGTCTCCAGCTCAAAGTTTACCACTTTACTGCCACATTTGGCCAATAAAAATTCTTAACTATATTTTTTAATGTCTGAAGTACAGTTTCTTAAATTCGAGTAATAAAGCAGACAGTGTGGATTAGCTGACCTGGACACAAACTCAAGGAGGTTGTAAACGTGTACAGTCTCATTTGGACCCAGAAGTGAAACCAGATAAATGAGAAAGTCAATAAATGTGCAATAATAATAAACTCAATAAACTTTATTCATACAGTACTTCTCAAAAATAAGTTCACAAAGGAAGCACAAAGGCGAAGACATAAAAAATATATAGTGATAAATATTTAGTGTTTTTTTATGCAGTCGAGAAACAATGAACATTTTTAAGAATAAACGAATGACAAAATGTAAAAAAACAAAAACCCAAACTTGAAAACCATTTTATAAAAAAGTTTTTTTAGTTTTAGGAAAAAGCTCCAGTATCACAGAACTGAATCAGAAAAACATTATTTTCTAAATAAATAAAAATAAAACAACAAAACAGAAATCTAAATCAGCTTGTTGCACTGGGATCAAGAAAGATCAGACTTCTTTACTTAAAACAATAAAATAGGTTGAAATGATGATTCTGCACCTGAGAAATGTTCTCACCTGTTGTAAGGAAACAAGAGTCCAAGGCTTCAGTTAGTGAAATATCTGGTGGATCAGACTCACTGACCAACACTAACTCACCACCGGTGTCAGTTACTGCGTGAAGGCCACAGTCTCAAAGCTCTGATCGCTCATTCTCACTCAGTCTGTTACCTCCTCCTACTGAATGAAATAACAGTCAAATAAAACTCTCCCACTTTGCTGAGGGGTCCCCCGGGAGCCTCTTAGGGGCCCCCGAGGGTCCCCAGACCCCACTTTGGGAGTGGTCGGTCAGGCCCACGTTTACAGGCTGCGGTAATGATGCTTGTTTGTCCAGCGGTCTGTAAATCACAGCGACATTAGAGCTGTCGCAGGATCCACTGGAGACACAGCAGACCATCAGTAACACCCCCAACATGCTGGATCTATAACAGCAGGCAAAAAACAACAACAACAAAACCACACAGAGCCTGCAGAGGACACAAAAGTAGTTTTAAACCGGAACAGAACATCTTTAACAAGAACCTCTGGAGGTGTGACTGCAAATTACAGGTTAAACAGTATAAAAGAGCTTTGAAGCAGAGGACAGAGGAATTCGTTTGTGCTTAAATGTCCTTTATGCCAGTTCAGTTAGCAGGTCAAAGAACTTCACACAGACTTGATAAGAACAAACATCTAAGGCACTGAGCTCTGAGCTGAAAGAAAAATGACGTGAACAGAATAAATAATGTTTCAAATTTTGAATTTGAATTTAAAATGCTCAGAGCCTAAAACCTGAACTGAGCCAAAGGTATCAGAAGTAGTTCAGATTATAAAAGTCCAATCAGAAGGGCCACGAGACCAGAGGCTTCATCTCGGCTTTATTTATCCTTTACTGTTTGTTAAATCTGAACTGTGTGGATGAGTGGTGCTCAGGTCAGTTGCAGAACTCTGACGTGAATCATTTCCTAACCGTCCTCATGTTTCCTCCAGTCGCAGTCTCTCTCTCCACCCTCAGCAGCGTTCTGTCTTTATTCTCTGCACCGTTCTTCGTTCATTACAGCGGCTTTACTGGGAGACGAGCAGCGTTTATCAGCATCGCTGCCTGCAAAACCAGTCAGAGCTGGCCGAGAGACTAACCTTTAAACTGACAGAGAGGGAGAGAGAGAGAGAGAGAGAGAGAGAGGGAGGGAGAGAGGGAGGGAGAGAGAGAGGGAGGGAGGGAGGGTTTGTCTGTCGTTCAGACAGTAAACAGGAAGCAGCCCACAAATACACAGTCATTATTTCTCACACACACACACACGACTGCAGATAGATACATTTTCTGCACTCCGCACTGTGTGTGTGTGCATTTTGATATTTATTGGGAAGCAACGGCTCCTTTAACCTCACCCATCGACCGCCCAGCGCTCCCATTAAGGCTGACTGGGATGTCCACAGGGAGAGAGGATGTGGGAGTGTGTGTGTGTTTATGTGTGTGTTTGTCTTGGGGAGGAATCTTTAAAAGGCAGCAGGTTGTCGGTTGGAGTGTTTATAGGCTGATATCTGCGTCTGAGTGTTTGTACGTGTGACTTCACAGAGAGTGTGTGTGAGTGTGAGTGTGTGTGTGTGTGTGTGTACAGTGAAGTGTTTTTACTGTAAGTGCAGTCGAGCAGCTGAAGCTTTAGTTGAGCTCATCAGAAGAGAAAACCAGGTCTTTATTCCATCATATAATACAACATGTTTCTGTAACTCAAACTTCACCCCTGCACTGAGCAGCATGTTACCGTGCTGAGTGAACCTGTTCAGTGTGAGGACAAACTTTCACTGGGCTGATGATAAACTGAACAGATGTTAGCCAGCAGGGGGCGCCAGCTGTAACGGTCTTCACTCAGACTCCAACACAACCGGAGATCAAACGTCATTAGACTAATATTTGGAATGGAGCTGATCTGAGGTCGAAGTTTCTCCGCCCGGTCTCTCCGTCACTTCCCCGGGCAGAAGGGGCAGGAGTTGTTCTTGCTGGACTGCAGCCACACACGGATGCAGTCTTTGTGGATGGCGTGGGAGCAGCTCAGCGGGTGGCGGCTCTCAGGATCCACAGGGTTCTGGCACATCAGGCAGAGTTTACGGGCACCGACACCCTGACCTCCACCTGGTGGTGCTGCTGGCCCGACTCTCTGCGGGGGAGGGGTCGGTCTCTGGATCGGGCCTGGGGCTATGGGCCGGCCGATGGGCCCCGGGGCCAACCTCTCGTGCTCTGCCAGCTTGAGGCCGACCTGGTCGATGACCTCCTCCATGGACATGCCAGCTAAGGTGCCGCGGCAGCTCTTCACCTGCTGGAGCAGCGATGTCAGCTGAGCCTTGTTGCATTGTGGGAACCGAGTCCCCAGCTTCTCCAGGACTTTGTCCAGCTTGCCGGTGGGGGCGGAGGTGGCACCAGCAGCTGTGGGGGGAGGCGGGGAAGGCACTACAGGGTAGACAGGTTGAAAAGGAGGGGATGGGGAGAGACTGGGAGGGGGAGTCACCCTCAGCGGTGCTCTCACGTGGTGCCTGAACTGAGGCTGCGGATGGGGAGGCTGGAACTGTGGTGGAGGCTGGTAGGGGTGTTCGGGTGGCGGTTGGTGGTGTGGCTGGGGGTAGCGCTGACGGTACTGAGGGCGGTGAGGGGGCTGGTACTGTTCCTGGTAATAGTAGGGGTGCCTCTGTGGAGCAGGAGGGGGCACGAACTGTGGCTGAACCAGTGACTGCATCACCTGACTGAGTCTCAGGTCAGCCTGCAGGAGGAGAGAAGAGAGCCGTCACTGAGGAGACTTCAGGTAACCCGACCTCATGAAGCCTGACATTCACGTTACAGCAGCTTCAAAGTTTTAAGAACTGGTGGGTCTAAGTGTGTGTCTAAGTGTGTGTACACTGATCTGAGCTGTGCGTTTGTGTTTGTTTGAAGAGGGGAAGCCACACGAGATGACTGAACAATCCCTACCTGACCTAAAAAATCTGAAACCTGGCAGGTTACTAACGTGAACAGTGTATTTCTGCTGCTCAGAGAATCAGCTGATCCCGACTGCTCCGGCAGAGCTGTCAATCATCTGTCGTCATCATCAACTTTTAAAACTTTTATGATGTCACACGCGTCTTACCATGGGAACCGGCGGCAGAGTCGGCACGTTGATCCTGGGGAGGGACTCTAAGTCTTGACCCTGCTGGAGCTGCTGCAGCACCTCTTTGAAGCGGCTCTGGAGCTCAGCCTGGTTCTTCCGGACCAGACCGTCCTTCTTCTCCCACTTCAGCCTCTCATGAGGGTACTGCTGAGGAAACTCCACCCTGAGAAGGCTCAGGTACTGTGCCACCTGGGACAGGTGAAGACGTGTTCAGTGTCAGAGCTGCAGGGCTTCCTGCTCTATGTCTGGTCTTGTGTGACAGTTATTTATGTCGACTTAGGAAATAACTGTGATTTTCTTTCTTACATGAAAGCTCAAACATGTGATGTCTGTACCTCTCTCTGCCAGGCCTCGATGCGAGTCATGGCGACATCCCTCTGCTTTTCCACAGCAGTGTTCTCGTCCTTTAAGGCCAGCAGCTCAGCCTCCCGCGCCTCCCTCCTCATTCGCTCCATCTCCTGCCTCAGCTCCTCCAGCTCCTCCTGCCACCTCTGCTGCTCCTCATTCTGCTCCTCTGTGAGCACCGTCAGCTTCCTCTCGCTCTCCTCCAGCTCCTTGGCCAGCCTGATCGACGGAGGACAGGGGTAAGTATGTCTCCATAAACGTGATAAAACTACAACCACAACTGTTCAGAAGTGGAACAGACACAAAATGAAAACTTTCTTCACCTGACACATATTTGATGATCTAACATTTGTTTTTATTTCCAGTTAGTCCGTATTTTCCTTTTCTAAACTTTCAAACCTTTTTAAAGAGTGTGACAGAAAAGGCAGTGTGTAACGGAGACACTGTTCATGAATGACTTTAAACATATCTCTGATATTTGCTGCCACTTCTTTTCCTTTGTTTATTTGCGGTGTGTTTGTTGCGTTCACCTGATCCTCTCCTCCTCGGCTCTGCTCTTTTCCGACGTCATTTCTTGTTTTTTGGCTAAGAAGTTCTTCCTGGCAGCCTTGGAGTTGTTCAGCTGCAGTTTAACTCGCAGAGACTCCAGTTTTTCCAGAAGAGCCTGAAAACACAGTCACAGTCTGATGGTGCAACACACTTTTTCTGCTTTTGCCCACTGAAACGTCACAGAGCGCATTTAAACTGCGTGTAAATGTGTGTGTGTCTCACCTGGTGCTGGCGTGTGGCGTCCTCCTTCTTCTTCTGCAGTAGTTGTTTGTGTTTCAGGTGTGCCACCTCCTGCTCTTCTTGCTTCTTCATCAGACCGTCGTACTGCTCCGACAGGCTGGTGCTGTGCTCCACCATGGCCGCCACCTGACTCTCCCAGTCCGGCTCCGTGTTGACGCCCATCTCTTCCGTCGTGCTGTCCGTCTGCACAGCCTGAACCTTCTGCTGCAGGTCTGGGAACGGAAAGCAGGAGGGAACAAGAAGAGTCAACGACAGCAGTGACTGAATAAGGAAAGATTATTTCAGTGGTTTGGTTTCAAGACTCTGGTTGGGCTCTTCTCCACAGGAAGCCGCTGAGGCTCATGGGTATCAGAGCATTCAAGCAAAAACAGGACTCATTTTGAATATGAGGGTAAAGCTGCAACGATTTATCGATTAGTAAATTAATCAGCAACTATTTTAATAATGGGTCAATCGTTTAGATTATTTTCCAAACCAAAACAAAGGTTCTCATATGTAAAAAAAAAACAAACTGGTCTTACTTTAAATAATTTGGGGGTTTGGTCTAAAAAAAAAAACAATGATTTATCACTTAATCGAGAAAATGCTCAGTAAATGACAGAATCAGGCTGAGTTCGTTTTAATTACGTCTTTCTAATAAACTACCTTCCACGGTCATGTTCGTTAGCTCCAGCTCCAGCTCCAGCTCCAGCTCCTCCACCTCAGACTCCAGCTCAGAGACCTGCTCCACCTCCTGCACCTCCTCCTCCGGTGTTAGAGGATGGACTTCGTGCTCCTCTCCTCCTAAAGTCATACTCGCAGTTTCCCCGCTAACATCCATGCTAACAACAAAAATGAAACTTAAAGTTAAAACACGCTCGGTCACGTGTTCTGAGCCGCTCGGGTCGCGTTAGCCAAACAGCTAGTTAGCATCGACAGACGTCACTGTCTCAGCTCTAAAACGACATTTAAAATAAAAACTGGACTTCGTTCGCTGCCGTTAGAGTCCAGTTCACAGCCGCCGCCAGCTAACTACGCGGAAATAGCGGTGTGTCGTTGAATATGATCCGACTGAAACGCTGGATCCACCCAGGCTCCACTATGGGTCCGGCTCAAAGATCGTCTATGTTCAGGTTTTTCAATAAACTTTATTGAATGGTATCAAGCTCATCAGGCAAAAGTTAACATTAATTTGTATTTGCTGATTGTGAACTCCTCCTCAGTTGGCCTTGGTGTCCTTACTGGTATCTGCTTTTGGTTACAGTGGAATGTTTTTCCAAAAATAAATAAGCTAAATGGAGAGATGTTTGGGAAACTGGCGGTACCAGAAATCGGCGTCAGAGTGAGCCCTCTACTCTTTCTGCTCCTCTCTGTTTCCCATCTGGACTCTTGTCACATGACAGAACTGGGAAAACCTCCTGACTCCCCGCTCTTCTCTCCTCCCCTCGCCCCGTCAGTCGTCTATTTTCTCGCTGTCTGTCGGTGTGTGTGTCGGTTAGCTTCCCCTCAATCAACCGCAGGAACCGCTCGAACATGGCGGACACAGCCAGGGACCCTCCACCGGATCACACCGACTTCGAGGAGCTGGAGGACGCGGAGGACCTGTTCCCAGAGCCGGCCGCCACACAGGAGGTGAGGAGGAGGAGATGATGATGAAGGGAGGCCGAGGGGAGCAGTGGAAGGCAGGGCGTGATGCCTCCAGCTGACAACAGATGACAACTTAGAGCAGGGGAAACAGGCAGGGAGGAGACCCTAAAAACGGTTGATTTTCGAATGAGGTTTGGTTTATGTGGAAGCTTCTGTTTTGTTCATCTTTGCATTGTCATCATTCAGCAAAACAGCCATTAAACACATGAAACGCTGTAGGTATCAACACTGACGATGGCCTTCCAGGCGACAGTTACAGGAGCCGAGGAGGGTCATGTTTACATGGATGAAAACGCAGAGTAGGTGTGTTTGCTCTCCGTCAGGTGACAGTCACGCAGGTGTGTGTGATGCATTCAGGTCAGACTGGAAAAAACGAGATAACACAACAGTCGAATTCGGCAGATTAAAATGTCTTCTTTCAATATGTTTAAACGAATTGAAAACTGGTTGAAGTTTTGAACCTTAATTGGTTCTAGTAATAGTGGTTTTTATGGTTTGAAGAAGAATCCGGCAGGTAGTTGTTTCCTGACCGTGTTTTAACATATAGTATATGTTTAACATTTAAAACCCGAGGTGATCCGAGCATCAGGATGATGCCTTAGCTGTTTCCTTAATGAAGTGAACACAGCAGGACACACTTGTTTTGCTGTGCTAATGTTACTGTGGATGTAGTTTGAGTAGCTTGAGTCAAGTTCACGGTCACTCCTCTTGTTTGTGTTAATTTAAAGTTTGACATTTAGGAAAATACCCTTCTCTGCTCTTGTTCTCCTGAGAGTTAGATGAGAAGTTTCATTCCACCCTGAGTTGAGTTTTAAAGCCACAGGCAGCAGCTGGTTAGCTTAGCTTAGCACAAAGAGTGGAAACAGTAGGAAACTGTTAGCCTGGCTCTGTCCAAAAGTAACAATGTCTGCTTACCAACACTTCTAAAACTCACAGATTAACAAATTACATATCGTATCATCAAAATCAAAGAAGAGGAAACTAAATCATCTTTGAAATCGCAGCTTATGTGTTGCAGTTGTGGTGAAACTGGCTCCAGACCTGCTGTACGACTAAAGCAGGACTTTGTTGACGAAGGCTTTGCTGCAGTTTCTTCTTTGAGTCATGGTCTTGTTTCAAACATTGCTTTCACATGGCGTTTCCTAATCTCCCTGATCTTATAAATTTCAATCAGACAGACGGAAAAGAGGAGGAGTGAGACGTCTGTCTGTCAGAATATCTCTGAGTGTCACTTTAAAACAGTTTCTTTAAAAAATAAAATAAAATAATCTGAAACGAACTTCTTCAGCTCAGTAGGCAGCAGGCAGAGTACACACACACACACACACATACACACACAGGCCTGTGTTTTCTCTTTTCGTCATGTCAGCACTCTGGTCTTCATTCTTGGTGATGATTGTCTTCCTTGAGTGTCACAACAGCATTCTTCAGTGACCTTTGTGTGTGTGTGTGTGTGTGTGTGTGTGTGTGGTGAGAAACCATGGTTGTGGACATGTTGTCTGCCCCTCACACCTGGTTTTGGGGTTCAGTTTAGAATCAGGCTTTGGTTAGGATCCATCAGTCCTGCAGTGAGTCCTTCTTCAGGAAGGTTCTAGTGTTCAGTTTGTGTTGAAATGTGGGTGATGTTACTATTATTCTGTCCACCGTACTTTTATAAAGAGGTGTGGGGTTGCGTCCACATTTTTTTTTTTGTGTGTGTGTGTGTGTCAGCATCATTCGTCTCTGACATGAATTTCCTCTGCGAACGTCCTCATGTTCCCTTTTCACTGTTTCCTGCAGGTTTCTTTCTTTTTTGTTGTGTTTGCTGAATAAACCGGACTCGTTTCAGTCGCTGATGTTTAAAAACTGTCCAATGACCTGAGCAACATCTGGGCTCCAGAAGTCAGAAAAGTTGAAAAGTTGTTAATGGATGCACAGATGACTTCTGTGTGTGTGTGTGTGTGTGTGTGCGTGTGTGTGTGTGTGTGTTTCCTCTGACCCCTTTCGGTGTGTTTGCTGAGTAAGGAAGGAGGAAGCTCCTCGTTATCATCACTCACTTCCTCGTCTCTCCCTCCGCACACTCTCCTCCGTCCTCTCCTCTTTCTGCCTCCTCAGCTAAAATCTCTGTCCTCTTCCCGGACTCCAGCTGTGATCGGGGCTCTGAGCCGGTTCAGGTCTGTTCAGGTGTGTTTTTAAAGCAGCAGGTGATAGTTTCAGGTTCGGTCCAGCTGGTCTTCATCACTGACCACGGTTCACCTGAACCTTAAAAAGAGTGTTTGTCTGTTTCAGCTCATGTAGTTGTCACCAAACCATAAATTTACTCTCGACATCTTTGAACTAAATTAAAGTCACACTCAGTGTTTTTTAACGAGTTGTATTTTAGGTCCAAGCAAAGTACATTTAAATTATTAAGTAATATTAAGTTTATTTTTTATCAGCCAGATAAACTAAATGTCCTTTGTATTTTAGACGCGTTCTTAATGAAGGTTTCATCTTTGCTCATGTAATTCATGTTGCTCTTCATTCCTGTCAGGTACAGGAGTGACTGCTGTGTAATCATGGTTTATTATCAGGTTATTAAACGGAGTGGAGACACAGGCACGAATGTTTCCTCCAGTCTGAAGGGAAAAGGTGATAAATGATTTTCAGACTGCTGAAGATTTAAACGACGGTTCCTTCAAAGTGTGATGTAGAAGTTTGAGAAGGCTTAGACGCTGAAATGTGAGATGCAGTAAAATGAAGACAGAAACAAACCAGCTGCCTCATTTTCAAACGCACAACGTACGAATGCATCAGATGTAACATGCCTCAGACTTTACAGTCGTTTTTATCAGAGCTTCGGAACTTAAACATGAAAGTTCTGCAGCTCATAAAACAGCAGCTTGTGTGTGTGTGTGTGTGTGTTGTAAAGTTGCAACACACTTTGTCAATGTGACTCAGTAACGGTCGACTCCTGACGTTGCCACTGTCGCCTTAATTGCTTGATCTGGGGTCAGATTCTGGGTCTCTATAGAAATAAAGTTGAATTGAATTGATGCAGATGTGCAGCAGAGAAGGACCCATGTTTCTAACAGCTGGTTCCTTTCTGGAGCTTTTGTGTTGCTGCTGCAGGTTAAATGGCTTCAGTGCTTTGCTGAAAGGCATGTCAGCGTCTTTTAGCTCTGTGAACATTAACTCCAGACTAATAATAATTAAAGTGCAAAAATATGAAGAACTGGAGGAATAAAAGAGAATCAGACACAGTGAAGATCAGCAGAGCTTCGTTTCAGTAGCTGATGTAGTAAAATCTGCAGCTGCTTGTTCAGATAAACAACACGTGTCATGTTAAAAAACGACGCTGTG
>JBBMJY010000024.1:966401-968137 GCA_037833715.1 Toxotes lorentzi
CCTTTGGTCATCATACTTCCAAATTATGGTGCTAATGGTTTATTTACGTATGTAACAGTGAAGAGTTGCAGAACGCCCCCTTCAGGCTCCAGTGTGTCATTACAGGCCATAAAACCAAAGAGCTGGACTGAAGTAACGGCACGCTGAGGAGGGCGACATGAGGGGAAAACTGTGTGTTATTAACCACATGATGACTGAACAGGTTCATGTTCAGCAGCAGCGGAGCCGTGAACAGTAAAGAGACCGTAAATAAAACACTCGACTGTCTCACACGTGAAACCAGTTGATCCAGTTTGATCTGAGCTGAGTGTTTCCTGTTCCATCGAACTCAAGGAGCATTTATCTGTTTGGAATATTAATGCTGCTGAAACACGTGACGATGTTTGTGTGTGTTTCACGGCTTAGTGTCAACATTGACAAGTGTGTGTGTGTGTGTGTTCGTTCCAGGTGATGGGATGAATGCGTACATGGCCTACAAAGTGACGATCAAGGTGAAGTTCCTCTCTTTTCATATCTCATAAATATTAGTTCATTTTCATTTTAAAGGAGCATATTTAATTTATGTAATTTCCCCACTGTGGGACTAATAAAGGTGTCTCTCATCTTAACATATTAGTGCATTTAATTAAATTATTGTTGTGTTTTATTCTGAGTGATTGAAAACTTGCTGATGATATAAGACTGTATCAGATCAGGCTGTATCTCTGTTTGTGACCATCGCTCTGTTCTGAACCTTGTTTCAGTTTGATTGACTTCCTTCTCTCTCTTTCTTCCTGTGACTCTCGCCCAGACCTCCATGTCCCTGTTTAAGCGTAACGAGTTTTCGGTAAAAAGGCGTTTCAGTGATTTTCTGGGTCTGCACAGTAAACTGGCCTCCAAGTACTTGCACATAGGCTACATCGTCCCCCCTGCACCGGAGAAAAGCATTGTGGGTAAGTGAGACCACTGCCAGAGCCTCCCTGTGCTGGACTCTGGACTCATAAGTGTTCAGGTCCAGGTTCAACATAAATGTGAACATAGCACAGAGTCTGTGCTGTAAGCTGTCAGCAGAGACAGGCCATTCATATGCATGAGTGTTAACGTTAATTACTTGTGATCCTCGTCCTGCTTGTTAATCAGTCACATTAATGAGCGTCTCCTCGTCTGCAGGGATGACCAAGGTGAAGGTGGGGAAGGAGGACCAGTCGTCCAACGAGTTCGTGGAGAAGAGGAGGTCGGCGCTGGAGAGGTATGACGACAAGAAAATAACCGATACGCAAAGAAAAAGAGCTGAAGAATTTAAAGAGCCTCGCAATGTGATTGTCCACGTTTAAGGCTGGAAGACGGATTTCAGAGCGATCCATCCTTCCTGCCGACAAATAACTCGGCCGTAAACTTTTTGGCTTCTTTAATTTATTTTTATTTTTTTGCCACATCGTTGTCGTGTGGTGGTGAAGCTGTGAGCAAGTTTTAAATCTGCGGCTGTTTCAGGGTTCAGACCTGGTTTTAGGGTTCAGGTTAGAATCAGGTTTAGGTCTGGATTAAGGAATGCATAATGTCTCACACACTGTGTGTATGCATTTGTGTGCATGTGTGTGTACAGTCATATAAAGATCAACCTGGTCAGAACTTTACAGGCCAAAAGGTTACACACTATTAGATACATCATTATCAAGCACACGTGGTGTGTGTGTGTGTGTGTGTGTGTGTGTGTGTGTGTGTGTGTGTGTGTGTGTGTGTGTGTGTGTGTGTGTGTG
>JBBMJY010000024.1:972390-990849 GCA_037833715.1 Toxotes lorentzi
GTGTGTGTGTGTGTGTGTGTGTGTGTGTGTGTGTGTGTGTGTGTGTGTGTGTGTGTGTGTGTGTGTGTGTGTTAGTGGTTTGAGGAGAAGCAGCAGCACTTTGAGAACCTGGATGTTCAGCTGAGGAAACTTCATGCCAGCGTGGAGTCTCTGGTCTGTCACAGGAAAGGTAGGATGCCCTGTGTGTTTGTGTCTGAACGAGGTGTAATATTTATATATTTATATAATGTTTATTTATTGTAATATTTGTTTCTTAGAGCGTTCTTAGTGTTTTGCTCCTCCGTTGTTTCCTGCAGGTCATTTGAAAAGTCTGAATATTTGACTTGAACTCTGGGAAGTTTCTGTTTTTCACTGTTGTATTTTCAGTGAAATCGTTGAGACTGAACCTAGCAGCTGCAGCTGTGTGTGCTTTTTCACACACATCAGGGCCTGATTCGCTGTCCACACTGTTCTGATCAGCTATCGATCACTCACTCGCCTGCTGAACTCCTCTGTTATTGTGCCGTGACCCTTTGATGTGGCACATTTCGGCACCAGGCTCTTGAATTTCTCCCTTCCTCTCGTCTCTGTCTGCAGAGCTGTCCGTGAACACGGCGCAGTTTGCCAAGTCGGCAGCCATGTTGGGGAACAGCGAGGACCACACGGCTCTGTCCCGGGCTCTGTCCCAGCTGGCCGAGGTGGAGGAGAAGATCGACCAGCTGCACCAGGACCAGGCCAACGCAGACTTCTACCTCTTCTCTGAGTTACTGGGCGACTACGTCCGCCTCATCACCGCCGTCAAGGTATGACCAGGTCTCTCTTAGTTTCTTACTTCAGACTACTGTGAGCGACAGGTGAGGAAGAGGAAATGAGAACTGAGCCTTTAATCTGGATCCGAAGTCTCAGTCCCTCTGTGGAATAAATGAGGTTTTATTTAGGACAGTAAAGTTTAAGTTTATTACTTTTATTATCCCTTTTACTCTCTGCTTTGCTGCTTTTCTTTGCTCCTGGACAGAGCAGATTAGAGTCGAGCTGTGTGTTGTGACTGCAGCTGCTGAGCCTCATTTGAATCTAAACATTTTAAAAATATTAAAAAGTGACCTGTTGTTTATAATATCTACAGCATAAAGCATCTACATACCTTATAGAAATATATATATGAAAATAAGTGTTATTTACAATAATGTTTAATAGCTATGTTCATCCCTGTGAAGCTTTGGTCCTCATGCTCAGTTCATTCTGACCTTTCAGCAGATGAGATGCTGTAAAATTAAATTTGGTTAACTTACGTTAGTTAAGTTAGTTCATGTTTACACATAATAGAAAAAAGGTCTTGTAGCTGGAAATTGCCGTCATTGTTCAAATTGTCTGAGACTGTGTGCATGTGTGTGCATGTGTGTGTGTGTGTGTGTGTGTGTGTGTTCAGGGTGTGTTTGACCACCGTATGAAGACATGGCAGAAGTGGCAGGACAGTCAGATGCTCCTGCAGAAGAAACGAGAAGCTGAAGCCAAACTCCAGTTCACCAACAAGCCGGAAAAACTTCAGCAGGCTAAAGACGAGATCAAAGAGGTGAGACGGAGGGAGGGAGGTGAGACGGAGGGAGGGAGGTGAGACGGAGGGAGGTGAGACGGAGGGAAGGATGTGAGAGGGAGGGAGGGAGGTGAGACGGAGGGACAGAAAGATGGATCCATGAATATAGATTGAAACAGTAATCAGAGTAACAGGTGGAGAACAAAAACTGTCCAGGAGGCTGGCAGATGATGATGAGGAGGAGGTGGAGGAGGAGGATCTGCTTTATTCTGTCAGATACTAATGAAAACTTGCTGCTCACAAAACACACTGACTCTTTCCTTTTAACATGTCGTGATGTTCCAGGCTTTTGGTTTTTCGTCTTCATCACACTGAGGCGATGGAGCGTCGAGTCATTGTCCTCAGTCACGTGTTCGTCCTGGGTCACGTTAAATAATTATTTATCGTTTATTTATGTTGAGAGTGATGATGATACATGATGATACACAGTGTGGTTCAACAGCTAGTCTTACTTACTCAGGTGAGACATTGCTTTCAGGAATCCCACTGTTGGTGTGCCCAGTCAGATAAAACCAGCGCACCTTTACAGTTCAGCCATGTGAAACACTTCTTTTTTTTTTGTGGTGTAGAAATCTTGTTTTCTTTCGCTCTGCAGACTTCACATGAACTCAGAACGACGAGAGAGTAGAAAAGTACTTTATTAGAGCGTGTGTTGAAGCTGTCACCACACAAATTCATCTGCTGTCTGTCAGGATCAAACACACACACACACTCAGAGCCGGCATGGTCGGGGGTCTGTGTATTAGAGCGGAGGAGCTGTCAGATGTGGGGTTTTGGAGGGAGAACGGGGGAGTTTTGGGGGAGTGGTGGGGGAGGCTGTCAGAAGCTGCAGACGAGGACCGATCGCAGTAGAGTTACAACCAACATTTATTTGGGGCCGACAAGAGTTTTGCCGCCTGTCAGGAGTCGGGTTTTGGTTCACGCCTTGACAACAGCCAACAGAAAACACACAGTGGCTTTTTCTGAAGAAAGGAGTTTTACTTCACACTGCGGCTGGAAACCTGCTGAACAGCTGCTGCAGATGTCAGATTAATGCTCCAGATAAGACCGCTGCACACCTGCGGACTGTGAACACGTTTATAATCCACAGTCTGCAGCGTCACAGTTGTTCTTACACTCTGAATACTTCAGATCATAAGAACAACTGGATTTTTTTAATGACAAACATTAGGTGGCTTCTTTCAGGAAGGACGGGGACTCACAGCCTGATAACAAACATAGCATGTGTCGTAACACTGAGATCTGCTTAGTGTCAGAGTGACCCAGGAAATTAAAATGAACACAGAAACACTGCACTGGAGACCTGAGGACATGTCCTCACTCACTGGTGTTTAGAGTGTCAGCTGGTCAGATCATTGACCCACACTGCCCCCTGTGGGCACCACACACAAACAGCAGGCAGGCTTTCTGACAGTGCTGCTGAGAAAACCAGAGTTTTGTTCTTCATTTCTTTCTGCACCTGATTTAATTATTATATCAGAATAACAATATTTCTTCTGGGAATTTAATGTCCTCGTAGGTTTTCATGTAGTAGAACTCATAAAACTGTGGACATCTTTAGTGACAGTGGTAAATATCTTCTGGTTCCTCACAGCTTCTCAAAAGTGAAGATGTGCTGCTTTTCTCAGTTTCATATCAGTGGACTTTGGTAACTAACCGAGCAGATTTAATAAACGGGTTCAGGATAAGTTTTTGCCGTATAGACACCCGATCAGAAAACTGCTCAGATAGTTCTGTGTTGAATCCTCTCTGGATCCTCTGACTCTTTGTGATGTGTTTTTCTCAGTCCGCTGCTTTGACTTCACATCGTCTCCTGCTCCGGTGCTGTTGTTTTCTTTTTCACAGTAATGCCACACAGAATGGTTTTTACTTAGGGCCATGATGCCAGTGAACAACCGACTGTAAACCCATTCACATTGGGTACGTAATGACTGTAGAACATCAGAGTTGTGCCTCAATGAAATAGAAGAATATAATGAGTTAAGTTGTCGCCTCAGAACAAGAAGGTTCCAGGTTCGAACCCCGGTCTGAGCTCTTCTGTGTGGAGTTTGCATGTTCTCCCCGGCTTCCTCCCCTGACAGATGAAGCAGTGCAGAAGATGAATGGGTGGATGAGTTAAATTTAAATCAGTAAAACTCAGATCACAGAGCAGGAAAACAGAACAGAGATCTGAACAAATATAATGTTAAAACTTTGAGTATGTGACAGTTTGTAAACTAAACACTCCTCAGCTCTATAGTGACTGATTAAAAACACTGAAGCTGAATCCTGCAGAGCGTGTCTCAGTGGTTCAGGGAGGATTTCCTTTCCTTTCAGTGGTTTTGTTTCTCCTCAGTGTTTGCTCATGTCTCTGGATCTTCCTCTATGATTTTGGAAGCTCTGAACATTTTTTTCCAGCCTCTTAAATTTTGTTGCATTTTCCCTGCCATGCCTTCCTGCAACCAGGAGATTGAAGAGGTAGGACCTTCCCCGTCTGTCTGTCTGTCTGTCTGTCTGTCTGTCTGTCTGTCTGTCTGTCTGTCTGTCTGTCTGTCCACCTGCCTTCCTGACCGCTTGCTCCACACCTTTTTAGTTGCCTTATTGTGTTTATCATTATTGAGTTTTTTATTGTTTTTGTTGTTGTGTTACAATCAAGCTGTCAAACCGTCCAGAGTCACATGGATTAGTTTGTCAGTGTAGATCAGATTTGTGTTTTGGAAAAAAAAAAAAATCCTGAGTCAACAATTTAACTTCAAGCTTAAAATAAAAAAAATCAAATGACAGACAAACGTCTTCATGTGACCACTAAGATCATCCAGTCAAACACAGTGTTTAGTGACACCTGCATGGTTCATGTAGCTTAGTTTGTTTTGGGTTTTTTTGTGTTTTCCATGACAACGTCATATAATGAGCTAATGGGTCTAATTAGATTTCAGCACTTTAAAGATTCATATAACCAGGCAGTGGTTGTGTTCATCAATAATATATCAATAATAATATCAATAACTTCATTTAATGAGCTTCATCTAAAATACAAGTATCACCACCATTCAGCTGTTTTACTGCAGGGATCCAAATACCTACAGCCGTTTGTGTCTCAGGTGAAGGTGAAGGTGGTCAAACTGAATCTCTTCCCGTCTTTATACAAATACACTTCATCATCAGCTAATTACTCTGCAGATTCTGTAAATGTGCTGCAAGAAAAGGTTTGTCATGGCAACAACATGTTGGAGAGATCAACACCAGAACAACAAGAGGAAATATCAGTGTTACAGCTGAAGGTTGAAAAAGCTCAGAAATCGTGTGAAAGTTTCGTATTAAACATTTAGTCAGTGACAGTTTGACTGAGTGACTCATTCTCTGGGAGCTGGGAATTTATTCATCAGAATGGAGACAAGAGTCCTCGTCTGAAATGAGGATGCAAACGCAAAGCATAATAAAAATATTGTCTTTCTTTGTGTGTGTGTGTGTGTGTGTGTGTGTGTGTGTGTGTGTGTGTCAGCTGGAGGGGAAGGTCCAGCAGGGAGAGAGAGACTTTGAACAAATCTCCAAAACCATTCGCAAAGAAGTCAGCAGGTTTGAGGTGAGGAAAATAATCATGTGATGTGATGAGAGGGAATGAATGAGTGAATCCGTGAATTATTAGAAATAATGAGAGGGATGAATGTTCATCTGTTAATGTGAAACACGCCTTGAACTGAATTTCTATATATTCATTGGAAAAATGCTGATTTTTCAACAGAAAGAGAGAGTGAAGGACTTTAAAACAATCATTATCAAATACCTGGAGTCACTGGTTCAGACACAACAGCAGGTAACAACAAAGACAACGTTACTGTTGTTATTTTTATTAACGTTGTTTTTCTTATCGTTGGTACTATTGTTATTGTTATTATTGGTATCATTGTCAATAATATGTTCTTTCTTGTGTTTCTGTGGAGGCGTTTGTTCACGTCAGATGATTTTCTGTTGGCTTATGATGAACAATAGACAGTAAATCTATTATTACTTAGGACACAAATTATTTGTCAGTGGAGTTTTCATTTTAATTCTGACAGCAATCCGACATTTCCGAACATGAACGTTTAAATTGGATTTTTAATTAAATTTTGTACAATCTGATTAAATGATATTAATCTTAATAGCTTCCATACATCCGGAGTGGAAAACAACATATATGGTCTTACATGTAAAATACTAAATGAACCTTTCTCTTTCCGTCCTGCAGCTGATTAAATACTGGGACGCCTTCTTACCTGAGGCCAAGGCCATCTCATAGAGTCCACACATGCACAACAGACAGTCCTGACTGGCTCCGGTCAACTACACTACCCACAATGCACCTGTCCCCCTGGGTCTCCCTCCTCCTCCTGTTTATGCTCAGAGTGAAGAAGAGATGAGAGGCAGCGAACCAGCTCACAGTGAAAAAACAACAAAACTCTTTTGGTTTTCCACTTCACCTTCATCTTTTATTCCTCTTTGATGCATTTTCTGTCCTTTATTACTCTGATGCATTCACAGTCATAATATTAACAACAATATGTTTCAGAATTCAGAAAGTCTGAGAAAAAGCTCAAATCATCATCCGAAACCTTCAGTGAATGTTATTTTCAAACTGAAAGGTCTTAATCCTGCGTGATTTGAACGCAGCACGGGTTTACAACCCCTGTGATGGTTTTCCACTCCACACAAACAGATTCTAATGTGTGTCAGTTTTTACATCCAGAGCACTTTGTACATTTATTTGAAACAGAAGGGAACGGGTGGAGGAACTTCACTCTGTACGTTTATATTTGAGGCCTTTTTTTTTTTCTTAACAAACACAGAAATCCACACTCTAAAGTATGGAAGCACATTCCCACCATTAAAAAAGACAAAGATGAAACTTTAGGAATGATAAAAACATACAATTTAAGGGAAAGTCAAAATGATGTGGTACTTCACTCCGAATTGTGGGAGAGTGTGAGAGAGATAAAAATCTAAATCTGTAGACACTGAAGGACATTTTTCTCTAAATCCATTTTTTTCTGTTTGCTTTTGCCAACATGTCTCTGACATTACTTCAAGTCCCCCACTTTAGCATCTGTATCAGTATAGAAACAAGTAGTAAATAGTTTATGATGCACCAGAATGTGGTTGTAAGCAGATATAAGTGTTTGTAAATGTATTTTTCAACACCTGTACTCCTCCTGTTGAGCCCTGTAAGTGGAGGCTGCTCTATAAAATCCTGAATAACACAGTAAAACACAGCAGTAATAATAAAACAATACGCCCAACAAATACTTTGCATTAATAAACACACTCTTCATATCTGCTTAGAGCTATATTATAGTTAGTTTAAAACAATTTATGGTTTTTCTTTAGAGTTCAAGAAGGATCCTCCCTGCTCACATGTATCATAACAGTCATTCCAGACTTTTAATTTCCTCTGGTTTTCCTGGTGAGAAATGGCTTCCATACTCTGTACCTAATACTACAGTTCCCATGAGCATCGGTGGCAGCTGTTAAAGTTAAACCTGTGAAATCAGAGAAACAAATTCTGAAAAATCCAAACGGATCCAAAATTATCTGAATTCAGTCTTTCTGCAAACAAAACCCAAAGCTCTCTGATTGGATGTTTTTTTGCCGCAGTGCTCTATGGGAAATGTAGTTGACACCTCTCCTAACACACTCTTGAACATTTTTTTTTTCCAGCTCAGCTTTTGAAGCCAAGAATGTGAAAATGAGCAGATTTCACTGCAGGAACCTTGAACGCCACATAAACCCCAACCACGTGTCTGCGTTATGAGCTTGTTAATATAATAATACATAATCATCATTCATTCATCCAGCACTACTGGCTGCTTTCACTGGGGGATGTAACAGTGCTAACAGCTGTTTGCACATAAACATGAAAGCTTTTCTCCACTGAACAAACTTTCAGTCACAATATCTGTGATTTTATTTTAGAGTTTGAAACGTGAGCTGTGAAACTGATCCGGAGTCAGCGATGAAGGATGACTGACTGCATCTTCTGTTATTTTGTGTCTTGAACTTCCCCTCACCTGTTCGATCCGCTCACTTCCCTTCACGCTTTTCAAAACAAGAGCCCTCGTTTTTGTTGCTGTATGATCGCGAGTGAAGGCAACGTTTTCCGTTCCCGCCCTTTTTGAGCCGATGAGAGCAGCGAAGGAAGAAACTGTGTCGGGTTCAATTCACTGCTGCTGCCTGTCCAAACCTGGACAGAGCTGTGTTTTTAATTTTTTAGACCTTCACCTGAAAAAGCTTGATGGGTCAGTGAGAGTGAACTCAGATAACATTTTCCTCACCGAGTTACTCTTATATTATAACTAACTGTACTGATGTATGAGAGTGTGGAAACCTGCAGAGTGAAGTGAACCTCGGTGAGTTTCGTCCCTAAGATGAGACTTTGACATTTTGAATTTCGCTTTATTAAATTTAACTGAAGAAACAAAACGACCTGTTAGCATCTTTGGCATCTGCAGTTTTTGACATGTTGTTTTCACTGCAGATGAAGGACTTCCTGTTGAAGGAGACTGAAGTGAAGCTAAAGTTCAGAGAGTCGGAGTCGGTTCATGTGTGGTAGGAGTGTGTGAGTGTCTGTCAGGTGACAGTGTGTGTCAGGTGACAGTGTGTGTCCGTCCAGAGAGCAGCTTCAGACTGTGAGGATTATCTTTACCAGCTGTTTCTCTTCCTGTTGATCAGTGTGGGGGCTGCAGCTAGAAATATTTAGCTTCAAGTTCTACAGAATCTTTCCTTGATTTTATGTTTGTTGAATTCCAAGCACATTATGTTATCAAAATAAAATCCAACAGCCTAAATCTATCAGAGAAGCTACAATTCTGACATTTTCATCTCAGATTAAAGTTGATTTTAAAACTGGAAATATTTTTGATTTTGATCATCCCCACTGCTCCTCAATCTTAAATCATATAACACTGTGTCGATTGCTACCTTTTGTATTTTGTTCCATGTTCCATGCAATGTTTGCAAGTTTTTAGTTGATTTGTTTTTATTTTCACAGTGGATGGATTGCTTTATCAGAGCAGATTTTTTAAAACTCTTTTGGTTTGGCGTGACATTCCGCGGCAGAGCAGATGTTTGAGTACTTTAATTATAATAAAGGAATGTATCTCATCCATGGCTGGAGTGGACTTTCATTATTCGAGAGGCTGCAAAGTGCTTTAACTCTTCTTCTGTTGAAAACGTAGGAGGGGACGTTCTGGGGACCTAACGTAACCTTCTCTCGAGGTGAAGAACGTCCTTAACCTTTGCAGAACATTGGGGACATGCCTGAAAACATCCTCTTCTGATTATGAAAGTGCAGATCAAAGTTCCCTGTTTGTTAAACTTGCATGGTCACACATTTGGGACCCAAACAGAATGTTCCCATATGGTCCCCTCTTGGCTATATGAGAACATTTGGCTGAGGACTTAATCAGAACATTTACATATGGGTCTGAGTTAGTCATATGATAACTTTCCCTACATGACTTTGGGGAGGGGGGGGGGGGGTCAGAGAGCGTTTCAGTATGGTTCTATGTTAGCCACATGGGGACGTTTCACTCTGGACTCCATCTAAGTTGGTATAAAGTATTTTTTTTCTTTCATGGTAACATCACAAAGAGGACTTTTAGGACATAAGGAAAACTTTCCTACGTAGTTCTGTGTAGGTAATATGATAACATACCCTTTGGGACTAAGAAGGAAAAGTTCCCTTGATACCTGTTGGGGGACGTCCACAAACAGAACTTCCAGCACTTACAAGGGACGCCCATGTTCCATGAGGGCTAAAGGATTTGGGTGGAACATCAGTAGAACATCAGCAGATCAGTTCAGGCTTAAAGAACTGGAGCATATTCTGGCAACAGCTGTAACTGTCAGTTCATTTATGTTTCTGTTAGTTTTGGTTCCTGCCCTGTTTGTTGGGTGGCTTTGGGGCAGAACTTTTTGAGGTACGCTCTATTTCCTTTGGGACACATTTGAGTGGCATGCACGTCAAGAAGAGATGATTTAGTATGCAGTGTTAATACAGATAATATTGATTGCTTAAATAGACTGAAAAATGAGATTGTGTGAAGATCTTGTGGAGAATTAGCTACTTTGCTAACGAGCAACTGATGAGGTACGTAACCGGAAAGGTTTGTTAGTTTATTCAACATCAGAGTTAGCTTAGCTGGTTAGCTTGATTCGGTAATGACACACGGTTAATGTAAAGTGACGCCATAAAGTGGCAGTCAGAAGTTTAAACTGTGTTGTTTTCCTCATCGGTTTTCAGGGATTGAATGGACGTCGACCGAGGAGAAAGAGCAGAGGTCCAGGGATGGAGTCGAGTCGCAGGGCAGTTACCCGGGTAAAGCACAGGTGTGCCGGCTTCAGGTGCCTTATTTTTATGGCTACATAACACGAAGGCGCAAGGAGCAAACATGACACCCTTTTGGAAGAGCACAACAGAAACGACTGACAGTTCAAAATAATATATATTTGATCCAAAAGTCTCAGACCATTTTCCAATATTTTCATGTAAAGTTGGAAATAATCAGAAGAAGTTCTGTAGTTTAAAATGAAGAAGAAATATTTGTCATTGCATAGAGTACAAGTAATGAGACAGCAAAATACTGTTCAGCATCAAACGTGTATATATATATATATATTCTGCATTATTTCTGGGTAAGCAATCAAATTTAAGCAAACTGAACTCCTTTGTACTAAAGGTCAGATTTCTCTGAGTTCAGATGACACTCAGGTGGATTTGATCTGCCCATCATCAAGGTTTCTAAGGGGGCAGTGCTCGAAACGGTTAAACGCTTTGCAGAAAGTGGATCAGTTGTATCAAAAGCACAATCAGGCAGAACAAAAGTGACCACACCATCAGAAGATCAATACATCAAGCTCAGTTCCCTGAGAGATAGAAGAGCAACTTCTCACAAAGCACATGAGACTCAGTCTGTTCAGGTCTGGGGGTGCTTTGCCTTCCCTGGAGTTGGACACCTGCACCAAACTGACTACACCCTGATCAAGGAGAAGCACCTCTCCACTCTTCAGAGACATGCTGTTCCCTCTGGTCTGTGTCTTTGTGGAGAAGGAGTCATCCTGCAGCTGGATCATGAGCCCAAACTTTCCTCCACAGTCACCTGACCTCAACCCCACTGAACATTTATCGGGGCACTTGAAGACTGAGAAACCCAAGCATTCTGGGTAAACAATCCAAAAAAAAACAAAACGTGTATGTATGTGTGTACAGTGGGGTCCAAAAGTCTGAGACCACTTTAGGGAAGTGGTCTTAAGTGGCTCCGTAAGACACTGAATTTTATCTGTATTTTTCAGAGGTGTTGAAGGGTCAGATCGCCCTCCATCATATGCACCGAACATATACTGAACAGTTCAGTCATTCCTTCTTGGATCTTTGAACCCTTTGTCCATAATTAAAAGGCAACACGCAGTTTGACCCTCAGACAGCACAATCCTGAGCTGCACCTGTCCTCTGTCACTGCAATCACCTGTGTGTTGTGTTGGACCCCAAAATGACCATCGGAGGCAGTGTCGAGACTGGAGAAGATTAAGACACTGTCAGGAGGCTTCACATCAGCTCTGCATATACAGCACACACACACACACACACACTGAGCATATGGGCAGAGTGCTGTCAGAAAGTGGGCTGTGCGTTACTTTGCATTGTGGCTGTCGCAGGATCGACTAACTGTCATATTCAGACTGCAGGGTTCTGTGGAAGACAAACAAATTCACATCTGACTTTATTAAGAGACGCCTCAAAATGTTTAGTCCCTGTGTGTGTGTGTGTGAGAGAGTGTGATACATCAACACACTACAGGCTCATTACAAGTGGAGGAACAAGTACTCTGTACTGATCCATCTGACACTGAAAAATATCCAGTATAAAATACACAGAAAAGTTACTGATGAATTGATGATCAGTTGATGTCTTAGAAACTCTTTGACTGTTGAGGTGACTCTGAATATAATCTGGTGATGAAGGGACCGACTTGGACCGAGTCTGTTCAGGTGAAGCTCCACAGTCCCACATGTCTCTCCATCCAGGATCTCACCAAACCCTGGGCTTTTTTTAAATTTCTGCTCTTGTCTGTTAGCCTGCAGTACATCCTCTGCCTCAGGTCCCTCCATGCTTTCGTCTCACCATGAACAAACAGGCCCATTCATATTCAACAGCCCGCACACTGGCTGTGGCCTTCCTGTCTCTTTCAGATTGAGAATAATGTAAGTAAACCTGCATCCTTAACCTCCTACTATCAGTTTAGCTGAAGAGTAATGGTGCATCCATTTTTCCAGCTTCACCTCCACCTCTAAAATTTCCTCCCTGACTCCAGAATAATGCGTCTGCATCTGTTTTCCTCGCTCACTCTAACCTCTCGCTCTCACATGACTCCAGAATAATGTAGATGTATTTATTTCTACACTATCCGCCTCGACCCCCGTCGCTATCAATCTGGCTTTAGAATAATGTAGGCGCATCTGTTCTGCTCACCCTCCTAACCCCTCAATTTCCCCGCCACTTCAGGATAATGTAGGTGCATCTATTATCTCCGCTCACACCAGCGCTGCTGTCACCGACCTGTTTTTAGAATAATGTAGCTGCATTTACAACCACAGCCCGCCCCCCTCACCACCACACTATCGCTGCATGGTCGGGAGGTAAATAAAGTGCTGCACATGTGAGCTGAAAGTGCAGCTTCTCTGCTTAAAGCTTCACAATTCTGCGGAGGTATTTATTATTTCAGCTTATGAATTACACGAAATCACGAGATGCTCGCAGGTTTCCACACTGTCTCCATCGGCTGCAGTAACTTTCTCCTCTTTTCTCTGGAGACACGAACACAGCGAAGGTGCAGAGAGAATGAAACAAAAAGCATTCAGTAGCAGATAACAGTGTTGTTGCGGCGTAACCCCCAGCTTTTATTTATCATATCTCCAAATGGCGGTGTAGCTGTTGTGCTGTGGTCAGGATACAGTGACCTTAGTTGATCAACTACCCCCCTCAGCAGCCTGATAAGAGGGCTAATATAACAGCGAGCGAGGGGGGAAGGCGGTACTGTAATTATTTCTGCGCTGTCAGAAGGGGAACGGACCCCGGCCCCCCTGCCGATTCAAATCTGAGGGGAAACTAAAAAGAAGAGGAGGAGGAGGAGGAGGAAGGGCCACAACAACAACAACGCCAGAGAGACAAATATCAGCAGGCCGCCGCGACACGCCTGAAATTGGACCAGTTTGTCATGCACAGGGCTGCCACACACACACACACACACACACACAGGGTTTAATTCCAACTTCACTGCTTACACACACACACCAAACACTCACAGGTGGAGGGTGTGAAAAACTGGTCCGAACATGTGGGTTTTCAATTTTCTCTTATTTAATCAGTTACACACACAAACGTACCATTAACGAACAGGTTTCCTTTAATTCAAGTGTTTTACACTAAAGGGGTGAAAACACACGCTAATACATGAAACGTGCACATACAGTGCGTATATGTATAGAGTCAAATATGATGATATTTTTCATATAATACAGTAAATTTGCTGCAGTTTCACTTTTTAAAAAGACTCAGCCATTTCTTAAAACAGCTGCTCACTGTAAATTCACATAAGCAAACATGAGGAAATGGTGCTGTTGTGAGTAGTTGGTGTGTTTTGAGTCAAAAACGCACCTGATCCAGGAAATCAGCTGCATGTGGAGCAGAGAAGGATGGAAAACATGCTGAGTGGATTTCATGTCTGGAATGAGTGAGTGACACAATTCACACATTAACTAAACATTCTTCATCATGTCACTCTTATCGGTCCAGGCCCAGGTCGACTGCCTCCCAGTCCACAATGCACCGAAGTCCTACAGCACCTCCCACAAGCGGTGGGCCCATGGGTGGTGGTGCCGCCTGGAGTGGGGCTCAAACTTCTGTCTTTCATCATGTTTCCATGTACATTTTGTTTCAGGCATCGCTGCTTCACCATTATCACCATCACAACTTTGGAAGCACGTCTGTTGTTTTTCTCACTTCGTCCTTTTGTCCTTTTTCTTCTCCACAGCTCAAACCTCCCGTCGTATTTTATTTCTTCTGATGCATCAGAAACAATCACAGTCAGACTTTTCCCATGTGGAGTCACAGTGTTTTCTCAGCTTCGCTCTTTAAAGATTTCTGCTTCTGAAACTCCTGAATTCAACCCAAGTTTGTTTGACCTTGAAAACAACAAACCCAAAGCTGCTGTGTAGCTGCAGCAGCTTATAATTGTTAAGAAACCCCCCAAAAAAGTGCCAATTGTGGCTTTTATTGTGAAGCTGGGAGGATGTATGGGTCTGTGTCGCCCGGTGATAGATGACACGATACCCAGCTTTCCTGATTTCGCAAATTTCTATGAAATGTGTCCTGAGTTTGTGAAGGCGAGGAGATAAGAGGCTGGAAGACGCTCGCCAGCCAATAGGATTCATCCATTTCTGCTTCTTATCTGCTGATAGAAGAGGACCCTCTCCTCTCGGCCTCCTTTCTCCTTCCCTCCTCTCCTTTCAGCTCCTTTCCTTTCCCTCCTGCCTCCTCCTCCTCACTTTTTCCGTTCTCCGTTCTTCTTTCATCTTCCTCTTTTTGTCTCCTCTCTTCATCTCCTCTGCCTTGTCGCAGAGTTGATGAGCGCCTTGCTTCCCTGGCTTACATCGAACATTTGTACGGTTGGTGACATGGCATTAACTGTTTGGGGTGAATAAACACAAAGGGGTCTTTCTGAACACACCTTTAGAGGGCGGTGCTGAGCCAGGTCAAAGGTTAACTTTGATTAGTTGTTACAGAAATGCTAAATGTTTGGTTACACACTTAGTCTGAGGATTTATCCTGTAGATAACAAACAGAAATATAGAGTATGGGAGAGAGAGTACAGGGAGCAGTATACTCTGTCAGAACGTCTTGTTGGAAGGTCAAAGGGCGACCTTCTGAAAATATGTGATATTATCCCTGTTTTTAATGACACCGTGTCTCCTCCCTCTCTGGACGATCTGAACAACTATCAACACAAATTTCCAACGTATGTATGAAGTTCTTTACATCCTAAATGCAGTCACAGTGCACATCACAGGTAGATAACTGAAGTTCTGCAGTGTTTCCTCAGTGTGTTTGGCAGAGCTCACCTCTGATTCAGTCTGATTTTACTGAAAAACTGCTTCGAACTGTGTCTAAAAACCTCGGAGGCTCTTCACAGCTTCCGGTAAAACTGCCAGCGCTGCCGTTCGTCCGGCCGAGACACTAGATCTTCTTTAAGACACTTCAACCCTTTTTTTCTGTCTTTTTGTTTTTTTAAGATCCCTTAAAACAACATTGATTGTTTCCCAGAATGACTTTCTGTCGCTGTGGTAATGATTATGCAGATGTGGCACAACCTTTCGTTTGACGGGCAGTTCCCACGGGGAAGGCGGTGACACGGCCACTGTTGCCACGCCGACAGGCGACCAACATGCTCCCCCCTCGTCCACCCCAACCGACCCTCCTCCTTGTGCTTAGTCTGGTGTTTTCTTGGATGGAGGAGGTGATGGAGAGGTTTAAACATACACCCTACGATGTTAACGCAAAGCGAACAGTTCCACTCTTTTATCACCTGAACACTGCAGCGAGTTTTAAACACTGTTCAACACAGTGTGAAACAAACAGACGTTTTATTTCACTCACTATAAATTCAAAACCTTCATTCAGAAAAAAATATATGTTCAAAACTATAAAACTTTTTATTACACTTACATCATAAAAAATGATCAAAACCATACAATGGAAAAGTTAAGCTGAGTTAGTGTAATGTAATGTATTTTGAATTAATATTATTAATATGATTACTGTGTAAAAAATATAGTAAAAATGAGTTAATAAAATCAATAAATTATTAAAATGTTCTTGCCTCAGTAAAAATTATATTTTAATTATATTTTAATTTTGTAAAGTCCGTAAATTTCTGAAGTGTGTTCAATTAAAACTGAAAAAAGAAATCTGACTGCATTTTGTGTTTGCAGTTGTTTCCTGGGACAGTGGCAGGAACCGGAAGCATGTGTGTGACGTCTGATCGCACTAAATTAGAAAAACAGATTTCGTAGAGAAAATATTTCGTCACGTCTGAGATAAATGTGCTCGGATTTGTGACGGAGTAAAACCTCTAATGTCTCCTGGCTCCTCGCCGCCCCCCCCTCTCCAATGACAGCTCTGCACTGATTTATTCTCTCTGATGATTGGCCGCCTGCCGTCTCACTGACAGCGAACCTTCTTCATCATATCTCCACTTTTCCTCTCCTCCTCCTCTTCTTCTCCAAATCATTTTTCCTTTCATACTAAGTTTTTTCCCCTCCCTCTGGTCTGCCACTGGATTTTATTTGACAGGAAATATTCCAGGCGAAGTGGCGTGGTTGTAGATCTCGGGCCGTGGCAGACAGTATTGATCGGGCTGATTTGCATACATAAATCTATTGGCTATCTGACACTTGCCAATATTCTGGGCAGCAGGGAGCGGCGGTGCTGAGTCGGCCGGGTCACATTATCATTGGTGATGGAGCTTTGATGAAGTGTGACAGCGCCGCACAGCTGCTGACTGACTGGCTGAAAGACTGCACTGTAAAAAATGATCCATCAAGTTTATCACCAGCATGTGGCTTTTTAAGGACGTATTTGTCAGTGTATATATATTTATATTTATATGCATTATATTTTTAGCGTAACACCTTTTCCCATTTACTTTTTAAAAATGTTTTGTGGACCTAAAATTCTAAGGGTTCATCCTGTGGAGAGCAGGAATGTAGTGATGACAAAGATCCAGTGAATCATAGAGATGTCTCACTCTGGACCCGAGTTATAGACAGACCAACATCTACAACCAAAAAATAAAAAAACACAGCCACTGGGTGTGTTTTTGGTTTGTGACCTCGGCCTGTGTGGACGAGCAGATCATTACTACGCTTGATAAATTTAAAATTTAAACAATGCACACAAATATTTTTTAAATCAATTTGTTTTGTGTGTTTTACAGTATGTGTTTCTGCACCTTTTATTTTTTGAGTAAGTGCGTTTCTGCATCTTTTGAGTGTGTGTGTGTGTGTGTGTGTGTGTGTGTGTGTGTGTGTGTGTGTGTGTGTGTGTGTGTGTGAAGCTGTGCAGCTTCCAGTTTCTTTGTTTCTGTCGGAGGAAAAGGTCAGAGGAGCAGAGAGAATTAATTGAAGAGTGAGAGAGCACAGCTGGCTCTGTCAGACCAACCAGGCCTGTGTGTGCGTGTGTGTGTTTGTGTGTGTGTGTGTGTGTGTGCAGGGCTTTATCAGAGTCAGTCAGATAAACACGTGTCCATAAAGAAATAATAATAATTTAAAAAACAAGGTTTTGGCTGTGTGTGCTTAGAAGTTGAGTTTGTGTTAACGTAGCTTTGTGTATTTGTGTGTCTGTCAGTTTACTTCAGTATGAGTGCAGTTACTATGTATCTGTGTGTTTATTTAGAAAACAACAAAGGAATCCTTTTGTCCATGGAAGGACAGACCCTGACGATGATGCTGGATCAGATCTGTAAACCTGGTAAAGTTTGGAATTTAAACCTCAGGCAGGATCCTGGTTCTCTGAATGAATATGAATGTGTGATATAATATGTGTGTATGTAAACTGGTTATAATGACCTCCACGTTAAACATCAGCATGCTGCTCACACAGTAATGTGTTAGTAATAATTCAATAATTCATTATGAAACTCGACTTTTACTCAGATTTTATTTCAGATACTTGAAGTTCATTTAGCTGCTAATACTTTTTTACTTCAGTAACATTTTGAATGCATGACTTTAACCTGTGGTGGAGTCTTTTTATAGTGTAGGATTGTTGCTTGTGCTGAAGTTAAAGATCTCGTATTTCTCCCACCACAGGTACATGAGTGTGTGTGTGTGTGTGTGTGCATTCCTGTGGTCTTTACTGTAATTTCTGTGTACTTATGTGTGTATACTCAGTAGGTGTGTGTTGATGTGTACGTGCTTTTGATTGCGGGTATACATCTGTGTGTGTGTGTGTGTGTGTGTGTGTGTGTGTGTGTGTGCTGCCTCATTACCTGGCCGTGTTCCCGGAGTTGTGTCGTCGTGGGAACGCACCGTGACAACCCGCTGCTTTCGTATGCAGGAGAACAGCACTGATGCTGGAGCAGAGTTAATAGCTCTTCTGTGGCGCAGCTCTGATCCTTCAACACCCCCACACACATCACCACCCCCCCCCACCCCCCACCCCTCCTCCACACCGTGATACAAACGCCGAGTGGCACAATTTAATGAAGTTCTGTTCTTTAAAGCAAGTGGCGGTTTGCAGGGATGGAGGGATGGAGGGATGGAGGGGAGGTATGAGAACCTCTCTGCCCCTTAAGCTCATCTGTTTCTTTGAATAGTTTCCATGAGCCGATCGATGCGTTGGTTTTCTCCTGGCCTTTCAGCGCTGTCACCCGTCATTGAAGGATGCAAATTCACGTCAGAAACTGGTCTGACACTTTTCCTGTTGGGGCCCGGCGCTGGAAAACGCTGCAGTTCAGCAATAAACGGGGTGAAGGCCTTGTTTCTCAGAAGGCCGACAGACAGAGAGAGAGAGAGACCTTTTCCATCAAAGTTTTCTCTCTCCGTTCTGACAAGATGAGGATGTGAAAGGACACTTGGTAAAGTTCATCTCTTTCTAGACAGAGCAGCAGTAAAGTCAGAAAAAAAGGAATAAGTTCTTTCATAGTTGACTTTTGAGGCAAGAAATAATTTTGATGCTACCAAAGTGGAACCAGAGCAGCAGGAAAGTTATCGGGGAACAGAACACACGTCTCCACAGGACGGACACGTCTCCACAGGACGGACACGTCTCCACAGGACGGACACGTCTCCACAGGACGGACACGTCTCCACAGGACGGA
>JBBMJY010000024.1:1005406-1030378 GCA_037833715.1 Toxotes lorentzi
TGTGTGTGTGTGTGTGTGTGTGTGTGTGTGTGTGTGTGTTTGTGTGTGTGTGTGTGTGTGTGTGTGTGCGTGTGTGTGTGTGTGTGTGTGTGTGTGTGTGTGTGTGTCTTTCAGCAGTGATAGATGTTGTGTGGCTCCTGTTGATTTTGTTCATTTGTCAAACGGATGGAGAAAGGGTTAATCAGCTCTCGCTCTCTTTCTCTTTTTCTATTTTTCATCTCTCGTTTCTCTCCCTCTGTCGCAGCCTCTTCCTCCGTTTGTTTCTTCAGTCTCATTTAAAGTGTCATTCCCTCTTTCATTTCAGTTTCTTTTTCCTTTTCCTTCTTTCTACTTTTCTTTCCCATTTATCTCTTTAACTATTATTTAAATAGTTCATTTATCAGCTCATTCAGTGAATCACATAATTCATCGTTACAGTCGCTCGTTAGCTCGTTAGCTTGTTGGCTAACGTGCATGAACATCGATCAGACACCGATAACAGCCAGTGAGAGCGAGCTGACCGTGAATGTTATGTACCAACAATAAAACTTTATTTCTAACTCACCTTCAGTTTGCACTGAAAAATGTAGGAAAAAAGTCGTCCTGATTCCATCTTCTCCTTTTTTTCTCGTATTTTGTTCGTCACAGTCATAACCCGACGTCGTCTGTGGTTGTTACACAGCTACAGTTCATGTGAGCAATGTCCTCCTTCCTCTTTCTGTTTTTATCGTGTTTTGCTTTTGTTACCTTGGTAACGTTTTAAGTCCCTGTTTAGCATTATTAATATATATAAACAAAGAAATGTTTATATGTTTGCTGATGTTGTGTTTGTCAGTATTTATGATTTTTCATATTAAGGTCGTTCGTAATCTCTTTATAACAGCAGCTTCCACTGATGATGACTGTCCACAGGAGGAGTCAGCGTTAACGACAAATACATTAAAACACACAGCTGTTTACAATAATAATGAACCACATATGAAATATTACACAGATAGAAAATATCAGTGAGAGAAAAATGAGAAAATACAGATTGTGAATAAATGATGAAAGTGAAGGATCCAAAATTAAAGAGGAAGAGAAGAAGGACAGAATCAGATAGAAAAGAAAGAAAGAAAGAAAAAAGAGAAACAAATGATCAGAGAAACAAATGATGACGGGATGAAGAGGAGGAAAAGAGAGGAATGAAAAGAGACTGAGGAAGAAGACGGCGTGAGGGAGAGAAAGAAAAAGATTAAAAGAAATAGACTGAAAAGAGGAAGGGATGGAAGGAAGGAAAGGATGGAGGGTAAAAATGATAGAAACACACACTCGTCCCCCTGCTATCCATCCATCTCAGCTGTGGAAATAAGGGCCTCCTCGTTGTCAGCTTGTTATTTTTTCCCTCCTCCTCCTCCCTCGCTCCCTCTGTCTCTGTTCATCCCTGACTCGCTCGCCCTCCGTCCTGTCGTCCGCCGGCGTTCTGTCATGTGTGAAGGTATCGATTTGCCAGCGTTTTAACCATCAAACTGCAGCTTCGCTTTTTAAACAATATCTGACGGACGGAGGGGGAGGGAGGGGGGAGGAGGGGCAGGAGGAGGGGAAGATGAAAGAGGAAAGGAGGAGGGGAGGACATGAGGAGAGAAAAGAGAAAGAAGGGAGGACCAGCAGAGGGGGGAGTCAAAGAGGAAGAAAGTGGGAGGAAGATGAGAGGAAAGAGTGAATAAAAGGATGACAGATGGAAGATAAAGGGAGAGATAAACACAGAGGAAAGAAAAGTTGGAGGAGAGAGGTGGAGGACAGGAAAAAAAAAGAAAGAAGGACTAAAGGGAGCGACGAACGAAGGTGAGCACAGGTGAGAAGGAGGGGAAGAAGAGATGAAATAAATTGAGGAGAAGGAGAGAGGGGAGAAAAGGATGGGAGAAGAAGAAGGTAAAGAAAATGATCAGACAGAGAGGAAGACTAAAAGAGGGTGAGGGGAAAACTGAAGAAGACAGAGGAGGAGGAAGGGCGTGAGTACAAAGGAAAGAATAAATGAAGAAGAAGAAGAAAAGTTCTCCTTTGAAGCTTCATCAGACTGGTTTTACCTCGATGGACCGACAGAGTCGTCAGAGCAGAAAATAGAGAAAGAAGAGAGAGCGAAGAACAAAAGAGGTGGATGAAAGAGAAAAAAACTGTTTAAAAAAGAGAGAATTAGAAGAGACAGAGAGACAGACTGAAGAAAAAGCAACAAACAGAGGGATTAAGAGAGAAGGAAAATCACTGAAAGAGGAAAAGATGAAGGGAGACAAAAATTAGAAAGATGGAGAGATTAAGCGCTTTATTCACTTAAAAAACAAAGAGAAGGAAAGAGTGGAAAATACTGAGGGGGGAAGAGAGGAAAGAGGAAGGAAAGATGAGAAGAGAAAACTAAAACAGAAAAGAAGAGATGAAGGAAGAATAAAAGATAAAAACAGGATTGAAAAAGGAAAAATGAGGGAGGAGAGGGCTGTGACGGAAAAGCAGAAAAAGAGAGGTGATGATTGAAAGACAAGAATCTAGATATAACAGATGAAAAGAGAGAGAGCGATGGAGTGATAGAAAGACGATGGTTAGTCCTCTTTATGCTGTTTGCTCAACCAAAGTTTGGCAGCATTGATCAGTGTGTGTGTTCACGATGCCCTGTTTCTGTTTAACAGTCATGCCAATAAAGAAGAGTACATTAAAGTGTGTGTGTGTGTGTGTGTGTGTGTGTGTGTGTGTGTGTGTGTGTGATCTTCAGACCTCCTGCTGTGAGTAAAGATCACAGACACACTTGTGTCCGCGGGGTGTTAAGGCCATTCAGTGGAGCATCTCGTTCTACTGGTGTGTGAAAACAATAAGAGAGATGGAGGAGGACAAAAATCCATCCATCCCACTGTGTGTGTGTGTGTGTGTGTGTGTGTGTGTGAGAGAGAGAGAGAGAGAGAGAGTGTGTGTGTGTGTGTGAGAGAGAGAGAGAGAGAGAGCTCCATCATCTTAAAAAATCCTTCCTCTGTCTCTGGAGGTGGTTTCAGTTTTAACAAGCAAACGTCTCTGAGACGACATGAAGAGTTCATTCAAAAAAAAAATCTAAAAATCCATCCATCCATTCCATGTGGCTCCAATCAGCGCCCCCATATTAAAATAACTTTAAATGATTAATAACTTTATTTATACAGCTTTTTAAAGCAAACTTACAAAGTGCTTCACCAGAGTTTCACCAGGATTTAAAATAAAACAAAGTTGTTGAGTGAATGTTTCAGAGGTGACAGAAACGATACAACAAACAAACAAATAAATGCAACTTTAGTAAAAAAAAATAGAAGAAGATTCAAATATTAACGGATAATTTCCATTTATTAAAACTTTTGTTTGCAGTTTCTTAGTAAAAAAAAAATTCTTGCCAAAAGTGTTGACAGCTGAGATCTGAGAAAACTGAATCGTCAAACCAGTAACAACAGTTTACAGTCTGATTGTTTACAGTCTGATTGTTTACAGTCTGATTGTTTATATTTTTATACCTCGCCAACATGAGTCGCGTCACAAAGGCGACACATCCTACAGTGTCAGTGTCACACTGGACCTGTGGGTGATCTGACAGCACCACAGTTCAATACAGTATCAATAAAACTTTTCCACTACAGGAACTTAACGACCCACAACCTGAACCTGTGAGAACCTGTCGGGTCTCAGACTCACTCTGGCTTGAGGCCAGTTCAACATGTTTTTGTCACACTCCTTTTCTGGACTTAGGATATGAGCCACTTCAGAAGCTGAATGGACTTCCTGCTTTGAAGAACTCGCTCAGCACACGACTGTCTTCACCTGCAGCATCAGCATCTGTCTTGGCTTCATGGAAAAGACTTTGCTGAGACTTTGCCCTCTCTGTCGCGGTGGGGCTCATTATTTCCTCTGGTCACTGCAGCAAACATTAACATTATCATTAAAAAAGGAGCTTTTCAGTCAAACCAAACAGTAAAAGTTTCATGTGCAAACAACCAACACCTAATTTCTATGCTTCAGTTCAAAATAACATGAACTCTGCTCTGTCGTAGCTGAATGTGTCCAGAGCGACGGTGATGGTGGAATATGGAGATTAAATGACCAAAGATGACGGAGAAAAGAGAGTAAGAAAAAGAGGGAGAGAGTTTTGTGGGTTATTTGCATGAACACAGCAGTAACTACACACACATACAACCAGATGTCAGAGTTTAAGTGGTTTGTCCATTGATTTCCTCTCACCTCCTCCTCCTCCTCCTCCTCCTCCTCCTCCAACATTCCTCTTTATATATTTTTTCTTGTTTTGCATAATGTTATCGATCAGCTGCAGCATCACGCGGTGCGGCCGATCAGCTGTTCACTGACAGAAACATGAGCTTTCAGCAGGAGGAGGAGACGCACAGAGTCTTTCTTTGAAAACTTTCAGTCGACCACTGGACTGACAGACGCACCACCTCTCATCCGTCTGCAGTGTTGAGTCACCATAATTTAACTTTACTGAGCATCAGGAAAAAGCTGCATCTCTGGTTCAGAGTTTCCTCTCTCTCACTCTGATCTTCAGAAACCAGTTCATGGAGCCACAGTCCTGGTTTCTGGTCTCCTGGTCTCTTAAGTCTTCTCAGTCCACATCAGCAGTGTCGTGGAGCCATACTTCATTCTCTGACTCTACTAATTTCATGCTGAAGAATGAACAGAATAAAACAGAAGATGCTTCCTGCTGTTGATTCTGGTCATTGTTTTCCAGCGTGAGTCTGACAGTGTTACAGGATTCAGCTCAACAGAAAACAACGTGTGCAGGGTTCATCGTACACTGTTGGTGTGTGTTTCCCTTTTTTCTTCATTATTTATTGTTTCCTTTAAGTGCTTGCAGTAAAACACAGAGGCCAGTACTGAAACTGGGATCCAGTATCGATCATTGCAGTTGAAGCTGTGGATGTAGTTCACTTGTTCCCACGAAGGAGATGTGAGTGTGATTTTAATGGCTGTCAGTGGAGGCCACACTTCACCGAGCTTAAAACGATAAAGTTGCTCTCATATGCAACGTTTGTAGAAACCGAACATATATTTTATACATGTTTGAAAATAAAAACACAACTGTTTCATGAGACGAGCCAGACTTCGAAAATGCTGCTGCTGGTGTGAAGTTCACCTCGACAGCAGCTCAGTCGTCAGGAAGGAAACACACCAGTGAAGTGTTTGTGTTCTCTGCTGTGGCTGTTTACAGCTCACAGGGTTAACCAGGGCTGAAAACATCTAATATGGATCTTTTTCCCACTTTTACCGTCTCTTTTCTCCTCGTCCTCCTCTGGTTTCTCAGCCCTCCTCTCGTTCTTCATGTCTCCCTCCCTCGCTCCTCCCTCTGCTCCGGCCTTCACTGCTAATTAGTTTCAGAGGGAGAGGAGAGAGCGAGAGGAGGGTGAGGAGGAGGAAAGAGGAGGGTGAGGAGGAGAAAAAGGACAGATGAGGAGGAAAGAGAAAATAAAGAGAGCAGGGCAAAGAGAAGAGAAAAGGGACAGTTAACTACAGCGACCACTGATGAAATTATACTGTGACCATCACTGCCTCAGTCAGTGTGTAACCCTGTCTCACAGAAATTACGTTCATGTAAAACTCTGAAGGAAACAGTTTTTTGTTTCTGTCGACACATCCGAACCTGAAATACGACATTCACACGACAGCTCCCACTACAAAATGGAGACGGCTGATTTCAAGGGCTCGGCTGTTGTAGAAGGATGACAGTCAACACACTGAAACACAACCCAAACTTACACCACTGATGTAATCGGAACAATCGGAACAACAGTCGCAGTATGAATAAAACTCCAGGGTGGCAGTGTCGGTCTCTCTGAAACATCAGGACGCTGCTGGGACTTAGGATGAATCCTGTTCACTCTGTTGATCCTCTGACTTTTCCTCTAAAGCTTGACCTTTGTGGCTTTTAGTGAAATGTCTCAACAGCTATTGGATGGACTGCCGTGAAATTTGGTTCAGGATGAAATGTAATCCAGTCGCTGATCCTCTGACCTTCCACCCAGCACCGTCCTCAGGTCAAAGGTTTTACTCTGTCCAGTGCTTTGGTTCTTCTACACTTTTCTTTACAATGAGCGTCAAAGAGCTGCTCACGTGGCTGAACGACTCTCAGGCTTGTTTTTTAAAGGACCATTTTGAAACTCATAAGCAAGTAAGTTGATGAATGGAAGATCATTTTCCACAGGCACAGCCATTAACTCAATACAATAAAAGTAAAAAAGCAGGAAAAACAAAAGCAAATAAGTACTTAAAAAAAATAATGTGTGACACAGGAAGCTCTCTCCTGTCCTCTCCTCTCAGTTAGGACTCTAATTGGACAATGAGAGGTGTCTGAGAGGTCCACTGAGGGTGTTTGGTGTGAGTGTGTGTGTGTGTCAGCATTTCGATTTTCTCGCAGCATCCCTCTCTCTTTCCTCTCTCGTTGCGAGGAGGAGGAGGTGTCACCGCGGTTACGGTTGCCGGCGGTGACAGGACAGCAGCTGCTCCCTCTCTCTTCCTCTCCCCCTTTTTCTCTCTCTGTCTCTCTCCCTCCTCATCGGCCCAGATGAACAAAACTCAGGGGAAATCATCACTATGTTTACTTCAGCCCCCTCCCACGCCACCCGCTATCTCTGTCCCATAACCCCCTGCTGCCCCAGCCCCCTCCAACCCTCCACATATCTCTGTTTTCTGCCCCATGATGGTGGTTGTTAGACAGACAGACTGCAACACCCCCCCCCCCACCACCCCTCCACTCTCTCTTGTAAATTTGTGACCTCCGATAGCATCCAAAGAAAAGAAGAAGGGAGAGGTGGAGGGGAAAAATGGCCAGCAATTGGCGGTGATGTGAGAAGGAGGGAGGAGGGGGAGTAAAGGCCAGACAATTGGTGGTGAGGGATGCAAGAGAGAGGGATGAAGGGGGGAGAAAGAGGCCTTGAGAGGGCGATCAATGCGATGTTCACCTGCCGTCCACCTTCCCAATTTAAAGAGAAGGAGCGCTAACGATTTCCCCGGCCGGCTCCTCCCAACTGATGGAGCCCAAGAGGAGAGGAGGCGCAGAGAAAGTAGAAAAATTAGGCTTCAGCGCAGCAATGCATATAGATGGGAGCAAGGCTGTCAGAAAATTAGCTTTTAATGGTTAAGATAGAAAATGGCTTTTAATATGTGTGGGTGTGAGAAGAAGAGAAGGACAATGAGGCTTTAATGCAGGAATGCATAACAATGGGAGAAAAATTACTGGACACTTAGGTGTTAATGATAAAATGCAAACAGAGGGGTGTTTATGTATGTAAGAAAGAAAGAGTAGAAAATAAGCTTTTAGTTTAGCTTTAAATATAAATGGAACAAAGACGGCTGGATGAATGAAATGAAATGAATGCACAGAATTCATGACAAAGAAATAAACATTAATTATAAAATCACAAATACTGTAATTAACTCAAATGTAAGAGATGTTGTTTACTAACAACGACAGCTGGAACATGAGTTTCTAACAGTTAATGTTAGTTGCATCTCTGAAATTAGCCTTTAATCCTGCAGAACAAAAATAAGAGAGAAATATGTTCATTGTGCTTATTTAGAACAAAACTTCAGTTTGAATTCATAAATGTTCATGTGAATACTGCTGTATTCAGCTGTATCGCTGTAATACATAGTCCGGCCACTAGTGGCAGCACTGAGCGGGCTTCTGCTGTTCAGTGAGCAGATAAGAGATCCTTAATAACATACTGAGGATTCTAGTGTATGTTCTAGTGTATCATGTGACCATGATCTCAGTACAGCATGTCTCCATGCACAATATGTCAATATATAATTTAGTAGAGCGGTGGTCTGTTAGTCTGGGTCTGCACTGTTCTACAGTGTTAACTGTCAATATATCTGTGAAGAATGTCAGCAGACTAATTCCTGGGCATTTATTGGAGCTGGTGGCCTCAGTGATTCTGAATTTGAATTGACTGTGTGTCATTGTCATAATATCAAAGCTACAATAAGACACAGTGATATATCTGACCGGCCCTCCTCCTCCTCCTCGCTCTGCCTTTGACACATGTGACTATTCATGCTCCTGCTCTCCTGCCCCAACCTGTCAGCACTGTCAGTGTGATTATTCCTCACTCTAATTGCAGCCAGAGAAGAGGAGGAAGGACGAGGTGAAGGAAAAGAAGAAGAAGGTGGTAATTGTTGTAGAGGAGGGTGACTCTCCCCGCCGTTACCATCAAGTCAGTGTAGCCAATGTGGTGACAATGGCGAGGAAAGCAGCTTGACACATGGTGCGAGTGTTTTGGAATTGGACAGGAGAAGTAGGATCTTTAGGAGCTGGTTCATGTTCCCAGCCAGGTTTTTATTATCAGCCCCTGGAAGTTTCCCAGTTTCACCTGTGCAAAGGTGCAGCAGATGAGAGGAACTGGGTTTTGAATGACACAGAAATATTTCACACAGAATTTTAATGAGTGTAAATTTACTGCAGCAAAATCCACTGGACCGTCAAAACATGCATAAATAATAAAGTTAGATTAGCATGATAAAACGTTTTGACCATCCTCTTTGTCATTACCAACCTTCGGTCTTCCAGGCGCTGCTTAAAATGAAAGAAGTGTTGCTATGATAGCACAGGTGAGTGGGGTCGCTTTGATAAACTTTGATTTTGGACCTGCTGCTTTGAAAGGACCTGGTGTTAGCTTCATAAAAAAAAAAAAAAAAAAAAAAAACCTATTAATGCAGTTTTGAAATGAAAATTTAAAAATGCATTTCACTTTATTGATCCGCAGTCAGACCTCAAACATTTTGGACTGTGACTGCAGTTGCCTCAGATCTGCTTTGGCAAATTTCTTCAAGTTCTTTGTAAAGTTATACTTAAATACTTTTTAGAAAAGAGAACATGTTGGCTTCAAAGGGCTGAGAGGTCTGTGGTCAAACTACAGCAGGTTATTTTACAGATTTTCAACCTTCCAGAAAACCTCCTGTGGTCACGTCTCACTGGGCATGTTCAGGAATTGCCCTGTTTGGTTCAGACATTCATGATCCCCAGAGGATGAATCCTACTGACTTTTTGTGCCTCAGTTTGTCCAATATTCTTGTTTATGGCCCATTGTCACATTAACACAACATCAGCAGGAATAAGAGGAACAGGAAAAACACCTGCTCTTCTCAGGCCAAATAAATAATGTAAATTAGTTTCTTTTGTTGTGTGACGTATTTGTAGTAGTTTGTTACCAAGTGAAACCAGATACAAACAAACTGTATAGCTCCTATAACATGAATAGATTCTGTTGGTGTTGATACTGGATTTTAGCTGGATGTCCTATCATCAAATGGCCGCGCGTTTAAACAAAAGAAGTTTCCATCAGCCTCAGTTGTACTTTGTCTTTACCACTAATTAGCTAATGTTAGCATGCTAACACACTAAGGTAAGATGGTGAGCATGGTAAACGTTATACCTACAAAACATCAGCATGTTAGCTTTGTCACTGTGAGCATGTTAGCATTGCTGTAGGCTCTTCGTCTTGTTCCACTGTAAATTCTCATTCGTTCATTATGTGCACGTCCCTCTGCTGCACAGTTACAGTCAGTGCAGTAACGTTAGCCTGTCTGACTGTCATGGTCACAGGTCTCAGCTTTTAACTCGGTGAGTTATGATACTGCAGAATTGTCCTTTAATATCAGTCTGAATGCAGGCCTGCAGTTGTGTAGTTGTTGTGTAGTCGCTGCGTTGTGGTTAGTTCGGTTTGCCGTCGTGTGTTGGTTGTGTGCAGGTTAGCTGTTAGTTCTCAGGGCAGCTCTCTCTGTTTGATGATGTGTTTGCTGCTGACCTTTAAACAACTCTGTCCCATCATCCTCTGCTTCTCGTACAAAGGCCCGCAGGGAGTGAGCACACACACACACACACACACACACTCAGGGAGAGAAAAGATAGACAATCTTGCAAACACACACACACACCCATGCATGTAAATAGGTTTCTACTGGCTTGGGAATACACACAGTATACATGTAAGAACATGCACACACACTGCAAACACACACTCATATGAACACACACACTCACAGAGGCATCACTGTCTGAGGTTTGGTGGTAATGAGGCCTGTCATCCTTCCACGCCGCCTCTCTCCCTCCCTCTTTCTCTTTCTTTCCTTCTTTCTTTTTTCATTGATCCACTAACAGATCCCCAATATAACAACTAGCAGTCGCTGTGGGAGCCTCCCCTCTTTCCTCCCCCCCTCCTCCTCGACACGCATCCCTCTGGACCATTTAAAAACCTACCACCACTTTCTCTCTCTCCTCTCTGTCTCTTTCTCTTTGTGTCTCTCTATCGCTTTCCATTTCTCTCCTTCGTCCTCCTAAACCCTCTCTGCCCTCCGTCTCCTGCTCTCTGCTGGTTCGTCGGGTTCAGACAGTCTTGTTATATGGGCTGACAAACAGAGAGGGGTTTCTCTGCTGTGGGCTGAGGAGAGGTGGATGTTTAAGGTGCTGCTTTGTCTGTCCGCCCGTCCATCTCACCTGGTGGTCCTCTGGAAAAATGAAACAACAATAGCCAGAAAATATAGACTCAGCTGAGATGTTTCAGAGCAGAGAGGATCAGAAAATGACATTTCTCACAGTCTGTGCTGCTGCGTACATTTTTTTTACTGACACGATACAGTTTGCAGTTTTTCTTTTCGTGCTTTTTAATGAAGATGTAATTTGTCTGCAGCACTGACTCTGGTTCATTAAGAGTCTGCAGCTCACTTCACTTTATGGACCTTTAAAAGAAAACTCACCGTGCAGCAGCCATTGGAAACACAGTCAGAGCCGTCTCTACTTTCTGAGACGGCTCTGGTCCTTTAACATCTGCCGGACAATGATGCAGATGTTCTATGAGTCTGTGGTGGCCAGTGCCGTCCTGTACGCTGTCGTCTGCTGGGGCAGCAGTCTGAAGGTGAAGGACACTAACAGACTCAATAAGATCATCAAGAAGGCCGGCCATGTTGTGGGGGAGGGACATGGCCGGCCATGTCCAGAGTTAGAACAATGTTGGACTGTCCTTCACACCCTCTGCACCATGATCAGTCACAGGAGCTCGTGCAGTAACAGACTCATTCCTGCCTGTCGCTATCAAACTATATAATTCAGACTCCATGTATACTGTGTATATGTCATTTTTAACCTCATGTACATATGCAAATATGAAGATGTTTTTATTTTATTTTATTTTATTTTTTCTGATATTGTGTATATGTATATTCTAGGGGGGTGGGGGGGTATTGCAGTATTTCTACTTTCATTCAATTTTCAATTTTATTTTATTTTCATTTTATTTTTACTTCTATTTTTATTTTTATTTCACTTTATTTTAGAAACATTTTTTTCTCTGTGTATTACGTTGCAATTTCTTCATTTTCAATTGGGATTTTGTCCGTAACTAAAGAATTTCCCTACAGGGATTAATAAAGCTTTTCTGATTCTGATTCTCATTTGGAGTGAATAATGAAATACAATTTTTAATTTTTTTTGTCTAAAAACTGGAATTTTCCCTTTTTCACAGTATTTTTGTTCTGGTTGTTTAACACTCTGAACAAAGAAAAAAAAACAGTAATGATTCAAACCTTTTACTCAGACTGTTTCAGGTTCTATCCATTGTCATGAAAATGTTAATGTACTTCCATATCATTTAGAACTGGGCTGTTCATTCATTTGTTCAAATGTTTTTCCTTTAATATTTATAATATTTATATTTGTGGCTTTGTCAATCTTGTGTTTTCACATTAAAAGCCTGTGTGGATGCATGTCCTGATCACTTGCTCCCTGGTTTCCTGTTCCTCTCTCCACCACATTAAATGCCCAAAGAATCATTTTTAAAAACCTGTAACTTTCTGAATTTAAGAATTAAAAATGATTTATTTTAATTTAAAGATTCATAATCAGGGCAAAATATAACCAGAAAGAACTTTCCATTTGGCAAGTTTCAGGATCCAGGAGCGTTTTAAGGAAAATAAAAGATGGAAAATACAAGAGAAAAGAAGAAAGACCAAGAGACAGCCTCTCTGATGATTTCAACATTTAAAAAACCAGACCAGAGACTCTTCCAGAGCCTGGTCACATTAGCTGCAGGTGGCTGTTGTGAAAATCGGGATTATTTTGTTAATTTGTGGAGATGTGACTTTTCAGAGGAGCCAGCGTGTCGAGCGGACGACTGTGATATATTTCACTGTTTTCTGTCGACTTCCTGTCTTCCTCCAGAGATTTCTTCTCTGCTCTGACCTTTGTGTTCAGAGATGTTTTCCTCCCCCGTGTGTGTGTGTGTGTGTGTAAAGGTGTGTATCTGTTTATCTGTGTGTGTGAGTGTGTGTGTTGTAGAACAGGGGAAAACAAATCACCCGCTGTAGTTCTCATTAGCAGCAGTTTTGTGTCAGTGCTGAGAGATCAGCTGTCAGCTCTTGGCCTTCCTCTGCAGCTTCACCTTTTACCAACGATAATTACACCGTTTAACGCCAGCGCTTCTCAAACAGTGGCTGCAGGCCCGCAACTGGTTCAACTGGGACGCAAAAAACGGTCTCTGGATTATTCAGTACAAAGCTGGAGTCTGAATGTAACGGCAGTTAACTGCTGCTCTGTCTGAATACTGTAAATCTAAAAGCCTCCATCTCCATTTAAACCTGGACAGCCTGTGATTTCCTCTGTAATCCTGTTGTATGAATCAGGTGACAGTAAAACACTTCCTGGTTTCCTACCGCTGCTTAAATGTAGGGGCGTGTCTGTGTTTGATTGACAGCAGGTGGAGGGGCGTGTCTGTTGAACCTCGTTAAAGTTTTGCTGCAACGTAACGTGATGTCATCCGGCAAAGGCTCTGCTCTGGCCAATCACATACGTGTAAGCGCGCATGCGGGCCCGCGCCTCCACCTGGACACGGCGTTTCTGTGTCACCTGTGTTTAAGTGGAAGGACACGCCTCCACCGACGGAAGCACCGGCTCCGTTTAAACAGGAGAAATGTTTGCGTGGCCTCACAGCAGAGACCGGGATCATGCAACGAACTACGGGTAAGTTCTGAAGACTTAGAACCAAAGCAGCATCTAACCGGACCAGGAACACATTTACCTGTCTGACCTGTTTGTTTTGTCGCCGGTTCAACAGGGTGAGCTTCAGGAGGATGTGTGTGTGCTGGCACTAAACGTCTGCACTACCTGCGTGTGATGTATCACGCAGTGTTTACCTGCACCGGTGACGTGAACACCAGGTAAACAGGACAGGTTAATATGAGAGGCGCTGTCTTAACCTCTGAACGCTGCATTAAACTGGTGCACAGTGGAAAAGCAGACCCAGGACAGAGGCAGATCACAGACACCAAAAACGGCTCAACATTTTCAGACAGCATACAGTTTATTGTAAAAAAAACAAACAAACAAACAAAACACCTGTTGGCGCTCTTGTTCTTCTTCTGCTGTTCGTATCAATAAAAGTAAACAGAACGTTTGATATATTTGGCGAAGAGGTTTAACATGCTGCATTAACTTCAGTGATATGAGGAATATCAGTCCTAACGTCATTAGATTATAATGCTACCATGACAGTCTTGGTAAACTGAAGTAACAGAGAGAACATTAAAAAGAACAATGAGGAAAGACAAAACATTAAAGGACTGAACTCACTGACCTGCTGACGGTCAGAAACAATATACCTCCAACACAGAGTACGACATTTAACATCACGGAGAACAGGAACAGTATTAGTAAAGTATTAATACCCTTTGCCACCAATTTTCCTCCTGTGCAGTTTGTGCTGTAGTTTTTGCAAACATGATATGGTGCATAATGCATCAGGAAGGAAAGATGAAGCCATTTACTCAAAACAGGAAAAAGGAAGTCTTCATTTTCAACAATGGGAAGATAAAAATCTGAAATAATAAAGTGCCAGACAAATGCTACACAGTTTGTAAGGTTTTTTTTTTTTTGCATACGTTTGTTAACAGGTAGAAGATATTTAAATATTCATTAGATGCATAGAAAGTGCAAGGAAATTTGGCAAATGAGAAATGATTTGGCAATAAGAGATTAAGGAGGAGCTACATAGTTACTGTGTAAGTGCAAGTTTGCATGATGTGTGTCACGTTTTATTTCACAGCACCAGTCCTTTGTTTAAAAAAACAAAAACCTAACCCCCCTTCTTTTTTTTTATCATGCTCTTCAGTCTCCTTCCTGTTCTGAAACGAGGGCAGGTTAAAATGTGTGTTCATTATTTAGTTTGATACAGGGTTTTAGGGATGATGCTAGCTGGCACCATCCACTAAATATCCAAATGTGCCAGCGTGTAAAACCGTGAGCCTGATAAATACGGAACACACAGAACCGCCTCCACTCCCCCCTGCTGAGAACCTCCTACCTCCAGGTTTTATGAAAAATGACATGCTTTTCTATGGGACATTTTACTTGTGTTGAAAATGGGGAAAAAAAGAAAATCTTTGACAAAACAACTGCATCAAAAACTGACCTTAAATGATATCAGTGCTTCACAGAACCAAAAACATGTTTTTTAATTAATTGCCCTAAAAATCACATTCTAGGAAAAAGAACCTTAAGGATCATGAAAGACCTTTTAAAACCCGAAACGTTATCAACTTAAAATTGAGGCTTATTTTGCTACGATACTGACATTGTGCCATTTTGGAGATAAGAGGTTCTCACCTGAGTGTACAGAAGATCCTTTACTATCTATGATCATTTTCAGGTTTTTGCCTGTGAAGCTGTTCTCAGTCTTTATTTTACCACAGATCATAAGTCTTCCCTCCCTTCACAGATGTTTGTTAGACAGGTACTGTGTCACTGATATGCTCTGTTAATGACTTCATAATAAAAATGTTTCTTACATTATCTCTGTGAACAGCAGAGATCAATCAGAAATCATGTTCGCCGTCATTTTCTCTTAACACTCTCATGTAAGCAGCCTATGGTTAGCATGTACAGCTACTGGATGTTAACATGCTAATGTTTAACATGTGACAGTTAGCATGTAAACATGTTAACATCTAGTGTGCAGGGCTTCATCTTCATGTTAGCTTGCTAACAGGGACGGGTTTCGGACCTCAGTATGTTTTTGGTTCCAGCTGAAACTCGTCCGTAGCGCTGAGTTTAAAAAACCCTTTTAAATACTGACAGCTGGAGCACTTGGTCAGATTCTTTGTCTTGTTTACACTATGATCAAATGTTTCCTGATTAATTGTAGTTTGTGATAATTCCTGTATTTTATTGTGTTAAGACAAAATTAAACAGTGACCAGTTGGAGAAGTTTGTATTCTGTTGCACAGGAAAGAGAAAAACATTTTTATGTTCCTTAAAGAGTGGGAAACAGATTCAATCTGTCCCAGTACCAAAAAAATCTCAAACAATACCCAGCCCTGCCTGCAATCACAAAAGTAATAATATGAAAATGTGAATTTGGCAAACAAATGATTTCTGATTGATCTCCAGTGTATAGTAATCACATACTGTGTTTGTCCCACAGACCAGCTTTTAACAGTGGCGTTTACCAGCCCTCCACCTCCACCACGAAGGGCTCTTTCACTGGGATCCTGCCGCTGTTGACGATCACACACTCGGTGTACGGCAGGTTCCTGTCGTTGGTGTCCTGAAGCTCGATGGTGTGAACCACAGACTGGCAGAGGAGACAGACAGAAGCAGGTAAGGTCAACACAAATGGAAAAGATGTGTATCAGCAGGTTTTCAGGTAGGAGACCATCTGTAAGAAACTGGGCAGCTCAGTTTCCAATAGAAACTTTTACTCTTTTAACCCTTAGTGTCATTTTAAGGAATCAGTACACAGACTTTGAAAGCCTGTTTTTTCACAGATTCCAAGTCATGACAGTGATTATTTCACCAGCATTCAACACCTGCAGCTCTCAAAAGGCTTTGACAGTGTGTCTGTGACGGTATCACGTGATGTAACCTGAAAAATTCTTAGCACAAGGTCCATTTACTGGAAATCAAAGCAACTAAACAGTGACAGTTCATAAAACTGTGTGCACTGAATGAAGGCCACAAGAAGCAGCTGAAAGCTCCAGTAAAGCTTTTAGAAAGACTGATGACAGAAATCCTGTTTAAAGGGGACAGGTTGTCTGTGGAATACCTCCCTCCTAGTCTTACCTTCTTCTACCTGGTCTGGACTACTTCCTGAATAGGTGGAGCACTTGAATGTAGATAGTAAGCCAGCTCAAACAAGGAGCACGAAGGCCTCATCTGGATGTCTCCTTTTCCCTTCAGGAGTTTGGACTGTGAATCAACTGTAATTCAGTTTGTTTGGTTCAGAATGAGTTGAGTTACTTTGCTGTCCTCAGTCATTTCTGGAACCAGACTCTGCTGAGGAAAGCAGCATCTATCCAGTAATATGCTATGCCTTACTTGTCATTCAGTAAAAAAACATCACAGCACATTTAGACCTGTTCCTCTGTTTTTCAAACAGCCACATGCAGCAGCTTTGTGGAAAGTGTCTGAGGCCTGACCCACCATCCCATCCAGGACTTTTCCAAAAACCACGTGTTTCCCGTCCAGCCATGGTGCTTTGGCAGCCAGGATAAAGAACTGTGACCCATTGGTGTCCGGACCAGCGTTTGCCATACTCACCTGGTACAAACACAAGCACACACTTACAAGTTCATACATCACTCAACAGTTTTGACAAGACTGATCTGATCCTCTCATCAAAACTGAAAACACACAGTCATTATTCCTTATTGAAGAGTGAGAGTTAGAGGTTTGGGATTTTGTGTCAGTGGAAACACTGATGAGTGTGCGCTCACCCAGCTTGCTCCTAAATGCTTCAGTTTGAAGTTTTCATCTGCAAACGTGGTCCCATAGATGCTGTGACCTGGAGAACGAATTTGATCACTTTCAGACACTGACAGAAGGAAAACCTAAAAAAAAACCCTGTAAACAATCTGTCTCCTTAGAGAGTGTGTGTGTGTGTGTATGTGTGTGTGTGCGTGTGTGTGTGCGTGTGTGGTTAACATGACTGTTAACCTGCATACAAACTGCTGGACTGATTTTTGTGGCACAAATGGGCCTTGAATAGCTACTAATGTGCTGGAGAGGGTTGTGTGTTTACTGGGTTTGTTTGTTTACTCACATTTTAGTGACGTGTGAATGTTTGGATTGTATGGACGTTTTTCCACCATGACAATCTGTCATGTTTGGAATTCATAGTACGTGAAATGAATCCAGCAGTTGCTGTTCTCCGTGGATAAGAACCTTTCAAGCCCACACAGTCATAAGATACGTTTTGGGTGAAGTGCTCCTTTAGGTTCACGTTCCTACCTCCAGTCCCATCCCCAGCAGTGAAGTCTCCTCCCTGGATCATGAAGTCTTTAATCACTCTGTGGAATTTGGTCCCTTTGTATCCGTAACCTTTCTGTAAACACACGTTAACACGTAACTGTCTGCGTGGCTAAGAGCAGCAAACACTTTGAGCTCTGTACGATTAGAGACGGCACAGCATGATTCAGTCTCCTTCATTAAAACCACTGAAACAGGTGAAACAGGTGTCGCAGTTGCACAGTGTGGAGATGAACCTTGTGTGTGTGTTGTGTTGGATTTGTGTTGTACTGTCTGTTAATGTAGACGGACTAAATCTCATTGTTTACACGTTGTATATAATATATTCATTTTTTAAAGATTAGATACCTAAATCACTTCAGACTATATGTGTTAATGAACACAACGTGTGAGTGTGTGTGTGTATATGTTTATATACACCATCACCTTACCTCTCCGGTTGCCAGGGCAACAAAGTTATTGACAGTAAGGGGGACGACCTCTCCAAACAACCCAATGACGATCCGCCCCACCTCGTGACCCGCCACTGTGATGTCAAAAAACACCTGGACGCACACACACACACACACACACACACACACACACACACACACACACACACAGTAACACTCTCAGTCAGACGTGTACAGTAACTATTTCCACAGTAAAGTTTTTATATTCGGCTTTTTCCTCTGTAATTAGACCAGAATCTGTCACAGCACAAGCTCAGAACAGATCAAGAACATATGGATTGTAACATACAATACAAATTCTCAGATGATTCAGTGATGGCTTCGGCTTTTTCAACATGTGGTCTTCATCGGCAAATCAGCTTTACTCCACATTCAGTCACCTGTTTCACCTGTCCTGCTCTGACGTCACCTGATGACAACTGAACCACATCCATGTTCTGCTGTGTGTGTGTGTGTGTGTGTGTGTGTGTGTGTGTGTAAGATGCAGGTGAAAGCCTCAGAAAAAGCTTAGTAAGTGGACCAAGCGCGAACTTTGACCCCTGATTTTTAAACAGGTAAAAGGGGCTGGACTGGTTATCACCTGAAGCACAATATAAAACGCATGTAAACAATAACAGGTCATTGTCTATAATCAGCTAAATGTGAAGCCTGATCACAGCTGGAACGATTCTTCGCTGCTTATGATCCGGATGAAAGCAGCTTTGACAGGCTGCGCGCGCAGACATCGTTACCGGACACGGGCACACCGGCCACGTCGTCTCTCCGTTCGTCTGTATGTGTGTTGTTGTGCGCGCGCGTGCGTGCGTGCTCGCTCGTGCTGCATACCCGTTATGATCCGGGCTCCGGCGGCGCGCACAGCTGCTCGCCATGAGAAGAAGCCGATGGCGCACGGAGACGCAACATGCAAATAAATGCGGCAAACACCATCACCCACCTTCTCGGTGACTTTCGGTCCTGACCGTGAAGCCGCGCCGGACCCCGACTGCAGACAGGCGGCAGACAGGAAGAGGAGAGCGGGTAGGATCCTCCGGAGCTCCATCGTTTACCGGAGAGAGCAGCAGCAGGCCCCTGCTGGGAGTCACGGCGAGGGGGGGAAGAAGAAATCTCAGCGTGTCACAGCTGGGAGGCTGGCCGGGAAACCGCGCTCCCAACCCGGCTACATCACACGGACACTCCTCCCTGTGGGCTGAGTCTGGATCAATGCTCCGCCCACCGAGGAGAGGAGAGGAAACAAGGAGAGAGAGAGTAGAGACGAGGAGGAGAGGAAACAAGGAGAGAGAGGGGAGGAGTAGAGAGGAGAGGAGACAAGGAGAGAGAAAGGGGGAAGAGATGAGAGGAAAGAAGAAGAGAGGAAATGTGAGAGGAGAAAAGAGAGCTCTGAATCAAATGAGGAGACAAGGAAAGGAAGGTGAGGGGGAAAGGAGAGGAAAGGATAAAAGGACAGTAAAGGAGAGATGAGGACAGGAGAATAAGAGACATTTACTTTAGTAAATGTTGAACATATGAAGGAGTTTGTCCCGATCGTCCTTCGTTTATTCAATAGAAAAGAAAGAGACTCACTGGAAACTGAAGTCAGTGGTTCCCAACTTACGGGTTGAGGCCCTCGAAGGGGACTCATCCTAAATGTGAGGGGGTCATGAGACAGACTGATTGTTCTCCAATCCCTTCTCTGGACAGGTAGAGGATACCAGTCCTGTATCGACCTTTAACAAACAAAGAAACCGTTACATCCGTGTGTTTGATCGTTTGTAGGAACAAGTCACACCTGGAGGTTTTCATCCAGGTACAGTAAAAACAAAAGGTTAACAAGATTCCCGCTGTTACATCAACAGCTGTTGGTGCTGTAGTATGAACGTGTGAGCACAGCAGAATGCGACAACAATCAGTCTATCAATAATATTAAGAAGAAGTTAAACCAGGTGTGTTTAGATTTCTGGGGTTTTGCATGACCATCAACACCAGCGCCCTCTGTCTGCTGGAAGAGCCATTACCTCAACAAAAAGACATCCAGCTCGACCAGATCATTTAAAAATCCTCACACACACATATACACACTTCACTGATCACATGGAAACTTGTGACATTGAATATCCTGATCATTTCTAACACACGGACCAATTTTTCTTCTTTGAGACAAGCACATCATGGGAAATGGATTTTTTTTTAAAGGTCCAGTGTGTAGGATTTAGCGACATCTACCCCCCCTCACTCTTTCCAAGGAGAACCTACGGCAGCCTTCAGGTGACGCCAAAGTGGAAGAGGCCCCCTCTAGAACCAGTGTTTGGTAGAATCATGGCAGGCTCCGCTCCCTCTGCAGATATGAAGGGATCATTTTAAGCTAAAGAATTGATTCTTAGTTTCAGGTGATTATACGCTAATTGAAACATAATTATGAATATTCTGTTTCTGTCAATGGATCAAAGTAAATCCTACACACTGGTTCTTTAATGCATCTCATGACAGCAGGAACTGTCACTGCTCTCACTTTGAACACTTTTACAGTAAAAACGCAGATCTGTGAAAATAATTCATTCCATGAATTCCATCGTGTAAAAATGAGATAACTGCATCATAATGAGTGAAATTAGAAATGTTTCTCTCTGCAGCAGGGCCGTAATCAGGATTCTAGAAATACTGAGCTCTGAAGTCTCTAAAATATTTTTATTGAATTGGAATTATTATATTTTCTGCAGGTTTTATGTAAATAAGGTCCTTCTTTCAAAGAAATAACTTCATCTCTGTTTTCCTGATGATGCTGTCAGTTTAGATTTTCTCCAGGAAATTCGCACAATTGTTTGTATCCAACACGAAAGTTTTCAAAAGTGCTGAAACAGCACTTTTGAAACCTGGAGAAATACTGAGTTCTGATGGAAAAAACACACTGGATCTAAAGATATTGGAATCAGCCTAAAAATAAACCTGTAAACTGTTAACCCACGAAAATTCAGAGAACATGATCTCAAGGTTGGATCCCAAGTGGTGAGCTACGATCCTGCTCCCCTCCAAACAAAGGAATCCAATATATATTAGAATAGAATAATTTTTTTAAAATCTTAAAATAAGGTCATATATGTATAAATAGTGTGTTTTAATATAAAATGTAAAATAATAAAACCTAGCTTCTGTCCTATAATAGAAACAGGAGAAATGATCCCACAGCTCTGTAGAGTTCAATATTTTTTGTCATGATTGACAAACAAATGCATTTTTCGGCATGCAGAGATCAATAATCAGCTGCAGCAGTTAGTTTTTAACAGTAAACATAGGGATAATTGCGTTCATACAACCGAGTATTACCGCTCTTAAACACTTTAGTACATTAAAAACACCTCGGCTCAACACGGCTTCAGCTGCAGGAAATAAAGCTGAAAAAGAGAATATAAGTCCCTGCTGAATACACGTCTATAGAGATGAATTATAATGGTCAGCCTGCCGTGACCTTAACACCACGGCCGGGACACACATACACACACACACACTCACACTCTCACACACACACACTCACGGTTATCGGCCTCCTGTCAAAGCGGCCCGTCCATTCGTCTTTTCTTTCCGCCATCCGCTGAATTAATTAAGCAGAAATGTAAACGTTTTAATTGAATGTCAAAGCAGGACCTTAACAACATGCTCCTATGTAAATGAAAGTGACACCATTTAAACCTGTATATTTATATATACCAAGGTTACAGGAGTGTGTGTGTGTGTGTGTGTGTGTGTGTGTGTGTGTGTTCGTGCTGCAGCCTGTAAATGAACTGGGGAAATGCAAACGTTTTAATTGAATTACCGTCAGTTGTGTGCTAACTAACCCTCATGGATTTAAACCAATAAAGGCTCATTTATCCCGGCGTTGAAACGAACCCTTTAAACCTCCTTAAATTTCAACTTAAAGGCCCCATCACTTGTTTATGATCGTATAAATCACAGGTATATAAAACACATAATTATAATGAAAGAGTTTGGCCTATAAATCAGGATTTCTGTGTTTATCAGCTGCTCTGAATTGAAGTGATCTCTCTGTTTTCACAAACGTCACTGATGGAAACAAACAGCTTTGACCGGGCTCAGTCTGGTTGCACTGGCAGGATGAAGAGGAGCATTCACATCCTCCTCGGACGGCACGCTGCTTTTCCTCAGACATTAATGGCACAAAAAGAATTTGCTGACATCTTTTCTTTGAGACTTTTGCAGTTCATTGGAGAGAATAGATCAAATGTTGATAATGCAAAGAGTAATGTTGTTTGTGGTGCTCAGGAAAATGCTTTCATCGTTTTACAACCATCTTTTTTGCAATAATTTTGTATTGCATGGCCCGGAGCTGCTGCTGGGGCCTTAGTATGAGCTGCATGTGCTGTGTGCTGAACTGAGTTGGACTCTAATCTGAAAATTGCTCCTTGTCTCCATTTCCAGTGTTCTGTTTAGCCGTCTGAATCTGTGACTACATTCACTACGTACTGAAAAGACTAAAGATGTGTTCGGACCGTAAGTGGGTGAATTTCCTCCTCGTCGTTCATGTGAATTTGACCTTTGCATGGTGCAGTTGTGTTGATTCGTGCTCACGATTGGACTGAGCTGAACAGACTCATTAAGCCTCATAAATCTTTCACTCATCTTGAAACATTTTCACTTTGTTCGCCACTCATCACGTCTTTCCATTGACTTTTTATGCAGCTGTGTCGTTCTCTCTGAACACACAATAAACACACTAACATGCTGATGTTTAGCAGGTAATATGTTTCCATGTTCACATCGTAGTTTTTCCTTCGTATTTGGCCACAGTTCATCCTGAGGGGAACACGGCACCGTGGCCGAAAAGTCAAACCCAGCACGGTGACTGAAAGTTTGAACATGGTTAGAAAATCCAGTTTATTTAGTAGTTCACTTTTTTATTCAGATTTAGCTGCGTGTACCAGTGATGGTTCTTTTTAGGAGCATTTCTTATCTCCTTTTTTCTCTTTTTGTGTGTAGTTTTCACTGATATTTACCTTTTGTCTTTTATCTTTTACTAAATTTAAATTAATTGAAATTTGAGCTGTGCTGCTCAGCTGAGGTTAATTCTGTACGTTTTCAGACGATGGTCTCGGTTTAAATTCCGTCTTGTTGGTGCTGAACTCTGAGTGTAAACAGCAGCTCTGCAGTGTTCTCACATGCAGGAATACACAGCTTTGCTAAATGAACTCTTGTTAATATTGTGTTTTTTCTTCTCCTGCAGCCGTCTTAATAATTAGCTTTTGTTGTAGAAAATGATGAATTTGGGCAGTTAATTTATTGATCGTCCGGCTCCTCCGATGTGCTTTGCTTTAGAAAGTCATTAATCAATGGATGAAAACGCCTAATTCTCCTCCTGCTCTGCTTTTCTCTTTTTTCTTTTCTTTCTGTCTCAAACTGAGGATCCTAAGCCACAATACAGAACATAACCGGAGCTTTGGACTAATAATGAAGGTGATGAAGTGGAACAATAATCGTTTATGTACATTTAGAACAAGTGGACTTATGCATAAATCATTTTGTTTTTATCAGTTTAAAAAAAATAAAAAACTCAATGTCACAGTTATGTTAATTAATTTTTCAGTTATCTGTTAATATGAATCTACATTTGGAGCTTTTCCTCTGGTCATTTGAATTGTGTACAGATGCCTTTAATATGATTTGAGCAGTGAAATCAGACCAGTATAATCAAAGTTTACCCTCAGCTGACCAGCGTCTCATTTTATTTCACCAAATATCTGACTTTATCAAGCAAATAATAAATATTTCCCTTTCAATTTCTCAGGAAAAGGACGTTGATGTTGTTGCTGTTCTGTCCACAGTGAGACAGTTTGATAACTGAAAATACATTCATGTGGAACGTTTAGATGCTGTTACAGTGCTCAATGTGGATTCAAATAAACCCTGAAAAAGCTGAGATCATCCTTTAACCTTTGATAGAAAGTCGTTTTGTTTCATTTCAAGAGAAAATTTCATTTTTGACTCTTAAGACAACAAAACCTTCATGTAAAGGCCTTTTGATGAGACTCAGGCAGCACAATTAAGACGCGACCTGAGCAATTATTTCATGCTTCGTGGCCTTTGCTTTCTGATCACATCTAAATACAGTAACTATAATGTCACAGGACATGCGACGCAAGACAAATTTCACAAAAAAGCAGATAATAAAATGAAACCAGATCAAATAAAGTGGTAAGGTTGCAAAAAAAAGTGAATTTCACAGGAAATCACAGGAAACTAAACATGCGCTCGTTACTGTCATTTCCTGTCTCACCTTAATTTTTTGCTGCTTTATTCAGAAAAACACATCAGCTCCAAATCAAAGTAAATTTCAATCAGTAAGACCTGTTTTTGGGTTCAGCTTGTGCTCCGTAACCAAAAAACTCGAAGAGCTGGTGGATTTATCACTGATCATCTGTCAGCTAGTGTCTTCATTATTTTGTCCCAGTAGAGATGAAGGCAGCCGTCTGGAAACATTTCTCTTTAAATCTAGAAGTTATGGTGATTCCACAGATGTGACTCTCGGTGTATTATCCAAGAATGACTAACAGCTAATTCCTCATACCGTTACTAAAAAAGGAGCTGAACATGTATAAGTGGGCTGAGACAATGACTTTGTAAATAAGTAAGAAATGTCATGAGTGTGGGTTCGAAGTTTTCCAATACCTTTTAAAGACGTCACTGTAGTAACATCAAACCAACTCAAAGACTTTTCTGTGAAAAAATAAAGCTTCAGTTACCTAGCAGAGAAGTCAGGATTCGAACTACCAACTCTGTCATGCTGGCTACCATCGATCCCGAATTTGTGCTTCAGCCAATCAGACGGCCTGTTGTTGCTCCACATTCCTCAGCGCTGAAAAAGTCGCTTTAAGCCGACAAGAGTTCATTTTCAGACGCTTATGTTTGTGTTTTTGTTCGTTATCAATCCACCAGAGGTCCCGAGGATGACAAATGGGGCCTGTCAGGGCGACGCCAGTCATAACAACACACACACTCACACACACACACACACACTTATGTTTTCAGGCATTTAGCTGATGTTCTTATCCACAGCAGCTTACAATGACTGATGGACTGATGTACACACACATATTGTATGCTTTACGTGTGTGTGTGTGTGTGTGACAGAGGGGTGGGAAAACTCGGGGTCATGGATAACAAGTCAGACCCAGAAACACAATGAGCTCGGCTGCAATCTGCGCACACACACACACACACACACACACACACACACACACACACACACACACACACACACACACACACACACAC
>JBBMJY010000024.1:1040319-1050319 GCA_037833715.1 Toxotes lorentzi
CACACACACACACACACACACACACACACACACACACACACACACACACACACACACACTCACACACACACACACTCACACACACACAGCTCTGTTTGCTGGTTTTCAGTCTGTCTTCAGGTCACTAAAACTAAAACCTCTGAAAAACACTAAACCTGTGTTTAATTTCAAATAATTAACCCGTGTTTGAAATTGTATTTGCTGTTGATCATTAGTGGTGCACAAGTGTAATTATCAGAGACGGAGTGACCAAAAAAACAGGTGAGAAGAACAAACTTAATCCAGCTCCCAGCCTCGGTGAAAGCTTCACGAATATTCAAGTTCATGGGTCAGTTCCCCATGAACCTGACTCTCAGTCCAGTGTCCCCTCTCTTTTAGCTCAGTGTTTGGTCTCCACCAGCTCCTGAGGGAAACATCTGACTCTTCAGCTGCTAAATGTTGCACCATGTTCAGCAGCTGCTCTCTGACTGAGTGCGTCTGCTGTTCGGTGCTCAGCAGGCTGAGGACTGACGCTCTATCAGAGCTTTTCTGATGAAAACTGAGTCTGAACCAGACAGGAAGTGTGCCATAAAATGGAAAATAGCTTTGTTCAGCGTGGGTTTACAGAGCAGAGCAGCAGCCTCGCTGTGTGGTCCGTCCTCATCTGGGCTCACAGCTGTGCTGGAAACAAGTGCAGCAGTTTGTTACCGAGCCTCGACCTTCTCAATGTTTGGTGCTTGTAATGGCGTTGGGTCAGGAAATGACACAGAATTGTATTTTACTCTTACAGGAAGTCAGTGAATTAGAGTCAGATAAGTGCGAATGTGTCAACACATGAAAGTTTAGGTTACGGATATGTCCTATGAAGCAGATTAATACCTGAGCTTTTCAAATAACTGTGAGTCAAGACGAAGTGTTTGTAACGAAGGTTTATTAGGAAGATAGAAAAACATCCTCAGTTTGTGGGAACAAGCCGCTTCACTGAAGCGTAGTGAGAAGCGCCCGCAGACGTTTTAGCTGGAGATGGTGTCGGTCGCTCGGAGATCAGAGGCAGAGTGGAGCTGTCTAAACACTGGCGATGGATGTAACATAATACTGAGTTTGAATGATGGGCAGCGCGGAGAGCACGCCATAACAAGTTCACAGCCAGTTCATTAGTCTGAAAGAGAGGAAGAGAAGAAGAGAAAACAGGTTCACTGGAGGAAGGACGACACATTTACGGCTTCAGCTCGCTTCAGAAACCAGCTGCGTTCAGTGTCTTAGTCTGTGACCGTGTTCAACTGCCGGGAGTTTAACCGCTGGCCTCGTAGGGATGTTAGTTTCTACACACACACAAAAAAAAGATCATCTGTAAAACACCTTTGGTGCTTAACAAGTTTCGTATGTGAGATGTAAGACATTTAAAAACAATGTCACATGTGATAAATCACATACAGGCACAGGTGAAATATGTCATATCATTTAAAAAATAATTTATTATTATTATTATTATTTAGGATTTTATGGTTTTTAATATACTGAAAATTTTGATCATTTTAAATATCAAGTGTTTGTGTAGAAATTACACGTGTAGCCGTTACAGTAGTTACAGTTACAGTAGTTACAGTAATCAGTTACAGTAGTTACAGTTACAGTAGTTACAGTTACAGTAGTCGAAACAGAAGGAGCAGTAGTTGTTGTGTACCTGAACTACTGAAGGTGTTAGTATTAGTTGTATAGTAATTATAATTTTCAGCTGCTGAGATCAAACCTGTGACTCTTCTACAACCTCGGAGTTTTGATACAGATACCAAATAAATATTTTCAGTACTTTATGTTCAGTAATTTAAACATGTTTTTCTACAGAAACGCTCCTTTTTTTCATTTGACAGGAGAAGTTAAATTTGTCTCGTTAAATGTTGTTTAAACAAAAGCAGCTAAAAACCTTGAAGTGAACTGGTTTAATTCTGATTAATATCAGAAGTTATCTGAGACAGAAAGATTAAAATCCAGTGTCGCACTTCAGTGTTTGACAGTTTCCGATGCTCAGTGCTCTAAACAGATGTTGGTCTTTATCAGGAAGAATTTGTAGAAGTGTTCAGTATTAGAAGTGTGTGAACGCGTGAATCAGAATTAAACAGAGTTAAACTCATCGTCAGCAGTTTGAATCTGAATCATCACCTCATTGGTGATCGTCATCATTGATTTAGAGCGTAGTGGTTTGAGCAGTCCACATCAGACGTCTGCTCCACGGCTCAAATCAAAATGACATCTCTGCTAATTTCACTTTGGAGTCAAGGATCGTGGAGAACTCAGCCTGTAAAATTTTTCCCATTTACTTGACCGTGAACTTGTGTTACATTTTGTGGTTTATAAATGACCGTAATATGGTTTAATTAACTTCTATCCATCATGGTGTAAAAGTAGCTGTCGCTCTCTCAAATGGCGGATATTAAATTTTGGGAAAAACAGAAAAAAAACAACATTGACATCCTGTTCCTCTCAGCCTCTGCTCTGTGCGGCTCTGTGGGAGTTTTCTGTCCAGATAATAATCTCTCATTATTTTGCCACAGTCAATTTACATCCATTACTGTCAGACTGCATCTCTGAGTAAATGTTGACACTCTCTAATTCCCAGCAATATGCTGCTCGCCACATTTAACGTGGAAAAACACGGCAGAGAGGACGTTTTTCCTCATTTGGACTTGGTCAGGACGCTGGGACTCCCTTTGCTTTTACTGCACTCTCACTTTTTCACTTTGAAGGTTGTTTTTTTTTTTTTTTTTACATAACCAAAGGAACCTGTTATTAAAGAGTTGAAAAATCATTTAATCTCACTTTTTTTCTATAAACATCAATAAAAGGGAAACAGCTCAGGTCATTCTTTAAAATTTCCAGTCCAGTTAAGGTAGATAAACAATATTTAATGCTATTCATCATTCTACCTGCACTGTTTCATGTTTGTGCTTTAACTCACAGGATGTGTTCAGGGTGTCTGCAGGTCATCAGAACTCAAATGTGTCATATTCAGCATCAGAGTTTCATTTGTTGAGTCCCGTAATGGAAAACTGTCGTGGATAACCCTGTTAAGAACACCTTCTTAAAACTGGAAGAATCTTAAAAGACTCAGGGCACAAACATCATTTAAACCTTAAAAATCTTTGTTTTTAACCTGAAGGTTTGTGTTATTTGTCTGTTTGCTTTGTTATAAAAGGTAAAAGTCAGTCTAATCTTCCTCTCCAGGCTGTGACATGTGTGCAGACAACAGGAACGGCGAGTGTCCGATGCACGGTCCTCTCCACTCTCTGCGTCGACTCGTCGGCACCAGCAGCTCGGCGGCTCCCGTCACTCTGCCGGACGTCCCTGATTGGCTCAGAGACCTGCCCAGAGAGGTGAGACAGCTCTGTCTGTCTGCTCATGGACCATTTTATTTTTTAATATTTATATTTATATATATATATAGAGAGAGAGAGAGCAGGCGTATCCAGCTGTTTTACCAAATGCACTCTTCTACTTCACCTGATAACCTGCTCATAGTGTCACCTTGGTGTCCTGAGTAACTCCCCAGTGTCTAGAAATAAATTTCATAAACATAAATATCTGCACTCAGAGGGTTTTTGTGTTTTTGATTTCCCGGTGTTGTTGTGTGCTCAGGTGTGTCTGTGCACAAGTACAGTTCCCGGACTGGGTTACGGTATCTGTGCGGCCCAGAGGATCCCTCAGGGAACCTGGATCGGCCCGTTCCAGGGAGTCCCTCTGCTGCTGGACAAACTGCAGTCTGGAGCCGCCAAGAACACGCGACACCTGTGGGAGGTAAGACTGCAGCTGATGGAGGGTTTCCCTTTCACTGCGTGTGCGTCACGGTGTCGTGACTGAATGTGTGTGACTGTGTGCGTCGGTCTGAACCCTGACAGTGTTAATGCCTTAGACTCTGTATATCTGTATATAGTATAATATCATTTTTTGTGTATTTGTGTGTGTCACATTGGATAGTTAGGTGTGTGTGTGTGTGTGTGTCAGGTGTGTGTGTGTGCGCTTGTGGTCAGCGTCATGTCAACTCTCAGTCCATTGACCAGTGAAGATTGTATTTACATACAGTGACAGGGGAAAGTCAATGTGGCACTTATAAACAGCTGCATTTGCATGAGAGAGAGAGAGAGAGAGAGAGAGAGAGAGAGAGAGAGAGAGAGAGAGAGAGAGAGAGAGAGAGAGAGAGAGAGAGGAGTGAAGGATGCTGGGAGACATAGAGATGGATGAGTCCCTTGTGGCTGAGCTGGTAAAGGTCAGTCAGATGTCGGTGGACTGGACATCAGTCTCTCTGCTGCAGGACGTCAGGAGAGGGGTGGTGGGGCGAGGAGGGGCTGTGAGGCAGAAGGTCAGGGGTCAGAGGTCGAAGGACCAAGGATTGGGGGGGGGGGGTGTTAAGAAATCGTAGGCCAAGTCCAGCAGGAGCAGGGAGCATCATGTCAGGAGAACAAGGTTTTCCACGTTCAGGTCCAGTTTGCTCTGATGTGTTTCACTAGTCGACCCAAATCACATTTGAATTCATGTATAAACTCAGAATAAAATCAGAATAAACTGTCAGAATACTTAAATATTTCACAGGGAATAAGAACATGGATTTTAATAAACACGCTGAAAATGACAGATACACAGAGACAGTTGACTCAGGGACACAGGAAATATTTCATTTTACTGTCTTATTTTACTCCAGTTTTAAAGTAGAACTTTTTCTCTTCCGAATATTATGACTTGATTTTTTAAAAACTGTGACTCTAATTTGTGAAGCTTTTGTGCAGCTTTACTCTTTGAATATTATGATGTTTGTTTTCCTCAATATTCGAACGGGCAGTACAATGAATGGTGTGGTGACAACATCTGTCCACAGACAGACAGATATAATTTTATTATTTTACAATATTTTAAATAATTTGATTTGATTTAATAATTTACATATTTTAATTTAAATAAAAAAAAAAAACGCCTGTGTTCCTCCACCTCAGGAAAATGAATGTGTGGAGGTTTTATGTGCTGTTGCTGAAAAAGAAGTACAAATCCCAGAGCAAAGAGGAGGAAGGTCCGAGATGTTTATTTTCTCTGCAGCTGCTTTTGAAGTAAATCACCCACATTAAGGTCTTTTACAGCTCAGGACCCACATTGATTGAGTCTGATTAAAATGTCTTTGTACTGTGGTTGTTTTTGGACTCGGCAAAGACAAACCTGGGACCTTCTGTGGGGTCTCAAACCCGCCTTTGAGGCCCCCGGCCCTGGAGAAATGCTGATCCGATAACCAAACTCTAACCATCGGCAGAATATTGGCTGCAGGGCTAAAACCGGTCATTAGGCCTATTGATGAAGAAGCTTTACACACAGATCCCATTAAAACTCACTGGTTGTTAAACTTGCTTATTGATGCCCCCCAAAACAGGAAGAGATGTGTGTCCTATAGCCAATCAGAGAGCTTGTGTCATGTTGTCTATGGTGTCCAGGAAGGGCCCGTTTTAATTAAGACACTTGCCGTTACATCTGGGTGGAACAGTGGAGGATTTTCTGGTGCTGCAGTATTTTACGGCGCGACAAATTGATCTCCTCCGAGGCAGAGCTCAGTGTGTGAGTCTGAGTTTATGGTGGAATCATTCTTAAAGTATGTCACCCGGAGCTTTATCGCTCTCTGTCTCTGTGCTGTGGTAAAGAGTCATGAGAAAGAAACCGCAACACAAACACTGTTTTATTATCAATATTATTCTTGTGATTTTTAACCCCATGCATCAGGTCTGATCTAAGCACCAGATGCATGGGAGCACTTCACAGGCGACGTTAGAACAAATACAGTACATTAATAAACACTGTAAATTATCCTTATAACTGCTGCAGTGCGTTATAAAGCATTTATCAAATGTTTTTTATACTGCTTATAAATGATAAAAAGAGGGACTTAAAGTAAAGTTTTACCCAGAAAATGAATCAACAGATTAATCAGTAAAAAAGACATTTTTGTCGGCCGACCACTTTGACCCTGATTGAAATATCAACCATTGTCGTGAAATATGGTTCAGACGTTTGTGGTCTTCTGGGGTCAAATCCTAAAGACTTGGAGATCCTCTGACCTTTGACTGTCCTCGAAAATCCCGCACGGCTTCTGTGTTGACTGAAAATGATGCTGATGGCAACAATACTCACTCGGCACGATTCGATTTGGGCAAAACAAAATCAGCCAACAGGATTTCAGACAGAATGAAAAGACTCCAAGCCATGAGATAAAGATATGAAAGATACGATGTGTGAAAGAAAGTCTCCCAAAGTGAAAGTGGTGAAGTCCTGTAAAGTACCAGAACCTGAGACCGGCACAGTAACTGAGTTAAAGTACAACATATTCTTCCCACTTTTGTTTGACAGTACTTGTTGAGGGAAACAAACAGTTTCTCATTCTTACACTGCCTGGATTTTCCAGAGGATTCGAACCGGTGACCTCTGGGTCTGAACCTCGAGGCCGTCTTGATTGAAAAGAATGTGAAGTACAAACACGAGAACCGTCCTGAAGTCGCAGCTCTGACCTCGTCCGCCAGGGTTTTACGGGAGTTTTCTTTCTGACAGATCTGAGACTGGACGAGCTGTCAGCACAGAGTCAGTGAAAACAGCGCCGAACATCTGACTTCAGAGCAGAGAAGAAAGGAAAACTTCAGCTGCACAGTTTGAGGCAAAATATTTTGTTAGTGTGGGATGATGATGAGACACAGGAGGATTCAGAAAATTCCAAATGCCTGTTGGTATCTGGGCTTTTTGCATCACAGAACAGATAAAACTGTTTTCTTTGTCTGTTTCTTGTAACTGAATCACTGTTGTCCGTCTGTATTTAGCTGTTGTTCTGACGGCTGTGTTTGTCTGTCGGTCCATCAGCGTGTCCTCGTTGCGTTCCCCACAGAATTCCCATCGACTCTGTGTTTTCAGTGGTTTGTGGTCGCAGCGTCTGGTAAAGGCTCTGTAATGTGTTCTTGACTGATGTCATTATTTAACGGTCGTGTAACTGTCTGTTTTCTGGGTTTTATTAAAGGCTCTAATCGCCGTTGGCATCATCACTTTTATCACGTAATCATCAGGGGGTTTATGTCAGATTACATGTTTTGGTTTCCTGTTTGGGTTTCACTGAGCCGTTTGAGTTTTATTGGTGGAATTTTTGAATAAAAGCAGCGATGACCAGTGGATTTCAGAGCAACTGGAAGAACTTTTCAGGTTCAGGGTTCTGAATCTGAAAGATCATTGTCATCTCATGGAGTCCAGACAGTCATTGGTTAACAGATATGAAAATTATTCAAGTCGCTTTATTTATGAAGACTTTATGAAAGTAAGGGCAGTGACAGCTGCTCCGTCAGCAATCAGGAAGAAAAAGTGCATTTGGGTTATTTGTGTGTGTGTGAGACAGAGATAATCCAGAAGACCTCCAGTCTTCTGGACTGGAGGTAAGGTACTGGAGGTAAGGTACAAGGTGTTTTCATAGGTCAGAGACCTGTAGCTGGACCAGACCTGGCACCAAGGTGGACCAGAAAGTGTGAGTCAGGCCCAGTTTGGACCTCAGCGTTTAGGGACTTCGGGTGTAGTTGATCTTTCCTTCATCTCCTTTTTTTATTTCCAGTCTTCGGGTCCAGGTGGTCATGTGAGTCACAGGTCAGACTGAGGTCACTATAAACCACCCTACGGCCCGGTGCTGTTTGGTTAAACCCACTCGGCGAGTTGGGTTAACCCAGTTCATTTCTCGCGCAGCTTGACATCACCCCGTAGGCACGGCAACCGCAGGGGTTCAAGAACAAAGAGTGGGGTTTTCCATGAGGACGCTCACGCTGGAATAACACAGAGTGTGTGTGAACGTGTGTGTACTCTCTTCAGAATCGCGGTGATAGAGCCGCTGGTTGTTGTTTCCTCTCCTGTGTTGGTGACTCTGAGGGCTTCGCATGCTGTGACGAGCTGCAGCACAAACATGTGCGTTTCATGTCAAACACCTCGGGATGTTCGTCATTGTGCCCACAGTCATTTATTCTTTCAGCTCAGTTCAGTCGACACCTTTTTTTATCCTGTATGTTCTATAAGCACTTCCTTTCTTTACCCTCTCCATCTTAACACAAAGTGAAGGATCAGTCTGAGTTTTAAACCTCGAGATTGAGAAGATTTTTCGAAGCTGAGGATATTTTTGAAAAATCGCAAAAATGTTTTAAAGTCTGAACTTTTTGCCTCAAACACCTGTTTACGGTTTCAGAGTTTGTTTCAGGACTAAATTAAGTGGTATTACTTAATGTGATGTATTTCCTGTAGGAACAGGGGGGTCCTGTGGGTTTTAGCACCTCGGTCCTGTGGGTGCTGGTTCCTGGGCACGTGGGTGGTGGTTCCTGGGCCTGGGTGGTGCTGGTGCGTCACGCTCCACTGCTCCTCCCTGGTCGTCCTTGTTGTGTGAGAAAGCAGCAGCTCTGCCTGTAGACGTGAAGTCTCTGCTGTTGGCGTTGAGGTGAATCAGGGTCGGTTATCCAAATACCGTCTGTTTCTCTGAGCGATTATTACCCCTCTGATTTATGAGTCGGCGCTCTGCTTGCTGAAAACACTGTTTCACATGGTGAGGCGTCTCTGACTATATGTGGAGGCCCAGACTGTTGCTTTTGGGCATGATGGTGGCGGCGGTGATGGCAGCGATGGCAGCACAGTTTATGAGGCTTACTGCTGAAAAATGGACTCTTCAGCGACAGGCTGCGTTAAAGAAATACCAGCACGTCACGGACAGGACGGATGAGGAGGACTGACGCTTTATTTTGGTTTTATTTAACCTTCATTTCATATCGTCTAGCAAGTCAACTATGAAGACCTTCTGTGGTTACAGAAGATTTAACTTCCAGAGTGACAACGAGAGGGATCAGAGTGCAGAGTGTGTATGAACAGATGGTGTGTTTTCTCCTTCTTACAGACGTACATGTGAGAAGAATGAGGAAGAGTAGGATACGGAGGAAGAAGGGGAGGATGGTAGAGTGAAGACAAAAAGGAGCCACAGCTTCACATTTGGGTCGTGCTTAGAGCAGAGCCGGGTTATTTAGACATATTCAACAACACCTTATATGGAATTTATCATCTGGATTGGATGCTGTCTAATTTTACCTTCTTGTTGCAGCAGCAGTGATTTTATTGCACAAAACACTCAAATTGAATTTGATGGTCATTTTTAAAAGTCATTCACTAAGAGCTTTCTGTCCCATTGGCAGACGTGCAGCGTGTCTTCAGTTCGTCTATAATACAACATAATTCATTTTTAAAATTGTATTTTGAATTAATAATCTACATGTGTGAAGTAAGTAGTAACTACAGCTGTGGAGTAAAGCTGAAATGTCAGGTACTTAGAGTTAGAGTCATTTTCACGGGGTGTTCACATTATTTTGTCCATCACCAGCAGGACGAGGATGAGGCTCAGTAAGATTAGGAAAAAGAGGAAGAAGTGAAGGAGGAAGGATTTGAAGAAGGGGGGGAGGGAGTGAGAGGAGACATGGTAAGATAAGGAGGAGGAGGAGGAGGCCGATGAAGAGAGCAGATAACTGTAGAATTAGTGGAGTTTCATTGATTAGCTGTAGAACAGAAGCGTGCGATCATTGATCGGCTCTCAGGAACAGTTTTACAGGATTTGGACTGAAAAAGTAGAAGAAGAAGAAGAAGAAGGAGAAGACAGCAGTGTGTCCTGTGGAGAAAGAGAAGAAGCAGCAGACTGACAGTCACACTTTTCCTGACGCTGATGTTCTCGTATGGCCGACAGACACTCGAACAGATTATCACCTGAACGTCTTCTGCTCAGAGGAGAAAGCGTGTGATTGGTCGGTGTGATTGGTCGGTGTGATTGGTCGGTGTGAGGTCTGCGTGTTACTGTGTGTGGTTTAAATTGTTTAAATACCCACAATCACCAGTGCGAGCCGTCTTATATTCACCTATTTAGTAACATGTCAGTGATTTTCATTTTTGAATACATTAATATTTAATTGAACACTTCACATCACAGTCAGGCAGATTCATCCTATTCTTT
>JBBMJY010000024.1:1051438-1075280 GCA_037833715.1 Toxotes lorentzi
ACACACACACACACACACACACACACACACACACACACACACACACACACACACACACACACACACACCCACACCCAGCTGTTGGTTGACGTTGTGCAGATCGTTCACTGACAGTTGTCAGTCAGAAATAAAGTGTGTGCGTGTTCAGCACAAAACTCAGATATTCTGTTTTCAGAGCTGTCAGTTTTATAACACAGGTTTTTTAGGAAACCTGTGTTATAAAGGAACGAGTCAGCATCAAAGAGAATATTAAAGATCCTTTTTAAATATGAGCAGCAAAGAGCAGGTGGACAAACGTCACACCTCACACACTGTTTCTCATACTTTTAATGACAGCGAAGAAGAAACTTGGAGCAAAGCTGCAGTGACGAGCGAGCGCATCTTCAATACGTGAATCTGTATTTCTGCTCTTATTTGTTTAGACGTGCACAAACCAGATTACCCTCAGCTGGAACTTCAGATTTAAATTTATTTAAATTCACCAGAAATTTTTTTAGATCGCAGTGCAAAATACAGAAAAACAGTGTGTGTGTGTGTGTGTGTGTGTGAGTGTGAGTGTGAGAACAGTGACAGAGCAGTAAGTGACTCACTGACAGCGGAGATCAATGGCTGAAAGAGAGAGCAGTAATCCACCCTCTTAAAAAACACACAGGCCATCGTGTGTGTGTGTGTGTGTGTGTGTGTGAGTGTGTGAGTGAGAGAGAGAGAGAGAGACTGTGATAATCCTCTCCTCTTAGTTCCAGTCCTCTGGTTCTTGTAAATGTAACACAGCCTCTGACGTCCTCCACTTCAGTTTCAGTGAAAAGTTAAAAGTAAATAATCTCGTTTCTCGTCTTTCTCTCAGTCACTTCCTCTGTTCAGATTTTCACATTATCTCATTAAAAACAATATAAGAACCCAGCGTCATAGGTCCTGATTAAATTTCATGTTTTTATTGCTGCGCTGTGCCGTGAAAACGTCTTGAGCATCATTTTATTTATGACCTAAAAATGACAAGAAAGTTTGTCTGAGTTTGTAAAAGGGGACTCAGGGGACTCATCAGACGAATCTGCAGAGTTCAAACTTCTTACACAGGATTAAAAGCTTGGATATGCAGATGCATTTAATAACTCTATATTACTGGTGAAGTTAAAGTTTCTGATGTTGATGAAGCTGCTTCACCCTGCTGATATATTCTGATCTGAACAATGTTTTTTTTTTTGACAGTTATCTGTCTAATCATTTAAGTTATTTATCCAGCAAAACTCACAGATATTCACTGATATTCACTGACTCCTGTCTTTCCGAAGCCACACTTCTCTTGCTTTTCTGTTTTTATTATCACTGGAACTGAATCTTTGCTGAAGTTCCTTTGGACGAGGCACTGGACCCTCGGCTCCTCCAGCAGCAGCAGCAGCAGCAGCAGCTCATGTGATGTGTGGTCTCAGTGTGTGAATATAAAGCAGTATGGTGCTAAAAGGGTCGTCTGTCCCTGACAAACCGAAGCTCAAACAAGGATAATTTATTGAGCTTTAACAAACTGAAGCTGTAACAAAAAAATCAAGTTTTGTCACGATTGTTGTGCTCAGATGGAAAAATGACAGCCCGAGCTGTGAAGTGAAGCCGGCAGCCTGGCAGTGTTTGCAACATTTTCTAGCTGCTGAACTAAACAACATGTTATATTTGGCCGTTTGTCTTGCAGATGGAATTTCGTAGCGATGGATTTGATAAACACAGGCGGCCAAAACGTCTTTGACAGAACAGCATCAAGCTAGAAACCAGCTGCTGGTCTGAGAGACTCGAGCTCAGTGCGGCCTCAGATGTTTTACCGTGCAGTCAGCAGGAGGTCACAGAGCTGGTTCTGTTAATGAAGACGTGTAACTGCACTCAAACTGTTAGAGCAGGTTAGAAAATACAGTTTAAACCCCAGTGTCACTTAATGAAAATCATTCAATTCAAACGTCAGCGTAGAAGGTGGTGTCGCTTTTTCAGCTTTGTCAGCCATCTTTGAATTTCAGAGAGATGAGGCTGACAACACAGATGCAACACGACATATGTATATGTGTACTATATATATATATATATATAAAATATGTGTGTGTGTATGATGAGAAATGTAATGCCACCTGAAGGTTCAGGAAGGAGTGTAAACTGATTTGATGCATGAGACACGTGTTTTACTTTATTAACGTTTAACTGAAACCACTGTATTTTCAGGAGGTGAACTCAGGACCTGGATCCTTGTCTCTGGTGTCATAGTCGCCTCCTTAAGACCCATGTGATGCACAGAACCATAAAACAATGACTTATATATATATATATATATAAAGAATTTTTAGGAGACAGTTTAGTAAAATTGTCCTGTATCAAAACACAGGCAACTGTTTGCAAACTGGCTAAAGCATTACCCACCTCAGCTGTTGTAAAGCTGGCTTACTGCCCTCTAGTGATCAAAAATACTTAGCTAGCTATAAAACTAGCTTTAATAGACCAGTGTACAGTTTTATATACATGTGTTTTAGTTCACTGCATGGTTATGATGTTAATGTCTGATTAGGCGACGCCTCAAACATGGCTCCAGTTTAACCCCTGTGCTAAGTCAGTGCTCAGAATATATTTAACCACATACAACCACAACAGCAACACTGACATTTAAACTGAGTATCTTTTGTCAGTTACAGAGATTTCAGCTGCTCAAAAATCTGACAGCCTCATGTTTCTGACTCTGTCAGGCTGCCACAGGCCCTCGGCTGCTTTGGAAAGTAAAAACCATGGCACAGTAAAATGGAGCAGGACGACGCAGGAGGCTGCTAAACGTACTGTGATTTGTTTAAATAGAAATCAGTGACAAATGGCTGCAAGTAACAAAAGCTTTAAACAACAGCAGAGTGGAGGAATTTCATTAGAAGCTTCAGGGAACATAACACACACACACACACACACACACACACATACAGACACACACGAGGGAAAACATAAAGCTCCTTGGTTAAAAGCTCTTTATAAATTCTGCCATTAAAAAGGAAACTATAATGTCAACTCACTAAAAGTATCAGTGTCAGATCAGATCGAGATCAGTGTGTGAAAAACAAAAGTTAGATATTAATATACAATATAACATCATGAACGGTCAGACAATGTGTTTAAAGTGATATATTACATTATAAAATAGAAGAAACAAAAGCACAGGGTCCTGCAGACAGACAGACACAGACAGAGAGACAGACAGAGAGACAGACAGAGAGACAGACAGAGAGAGACAGACACAGAGAGACAGAGACAGAGAGACAGAGACAGACAGAGACAGACAGAGACAGACAGACAGACAGAGACAGACAGAGACAGACAGACAGAGACAGACAGACAGACAGACAGAGACAGACAGAGACAGACAGACAGACAGAGACAGACAGACAGAGACACAGAGACAGACAGACAGAGACAGACAGACAGAGAGAGAGAGACAGACAGACAGAGACAGACACAGAGAGACAGACAGACACAGACACACAGACAGAGAGACAGACAGACAGACACAGACAGACAGACAGACAGACAGACACACAGACACACAGACACAGAGAGACAGACAGACAGACATTAAAGTGCTTACATGCAGAGAATAATAAATGAGGCCGTCATTTACTGCATTGATTGTTTGTTGGCTGTATGGACAACAGAGAGGCCGACTATTGGCTGAGGTCAACACCTTATAAACACACTCAACGCCTCCTCAATACAGTCACACTGCATCACCACGGATGGATGGAGGGATGGATTAATAATGAACAGAGAGAGAGAGAGGGACAGAGGCTGGGGGAGCTCGACTCTTTTAACTGCTTATTGTTTGATCGCTGTGTTCGTTGAAGTTCAGATGTGTTGATTTACTTTTAGTCATTTAATCATTTTTAGCCGTTTCATTCATTTAGTGAACAGACCCGAACAAACTGAAAAACAATATTATCAAGTTCAAAGACGACTGTGTTTACTTTCATAGTCCATGGTTTGAATTTTTAATATTATTTCTTCCCGTGTTAATTTACAGTTTTCTGTGGACAGGGGAATAAAATCATAGAGCCTGCTCTAAAACTATATTTGTCCATTGTGTGAAATGCGTTTTAGGATGGTAACGTTTGTCCTGAGGGTGACTCTATGGTGGAGAGGTCGTTGGGTCATGATAAGGAAAGTCTTTAATTCTCAGTGGAATATGACCAGAAAATTTCATTTCATTTTGAGCATTAGATTTTAATATTTCATGAATACAAGAGGAACTTACGGCCTCCCTCAAATAAGTCTGAAGAACATAATATCCACAGAAAAGATGTAAAAAAAAAAAAAAAAAAAGCCTCTTTCTCTCTTTAAGTGGACACTTGTTTGGTTTACGTTTCATGTTCATGCGTCTTGCTTCTACCTTCCACTGATTCTCTGAAAAAGTATTTTTAGACCTCAGAACTTGTTTTTATGGCTGAGGTGTTGTTGGCAGACGGAGCACTGAGGCTTTTAAGCAGGTGTAAATCAGGTTTGTATAACGTTTAACACCCAGCAGGCCTGTAATAATCACAGCTCCAGCCTGACTGCGGATAAGAGGCTAATGATTTGTTGCCGAGGCCTGTTTAAAACATTTCAGGTCAGCTGGAGTTATTTCTTTTTGTCTGCTGCAAGAACAAGACTCGTAATCATTTTCAGTTGCAAATGTCCATTCAGAGAGGAAATCCCTGACCGCAAACTGAAACGTGATCACACAGTTATGATACGAAATAGAGTTTTTACTTTGCTTTACCCTACATGTCCCTGTGGCACCTACAGTTTTAGTTCATCACTTAATCTTTGGGGATCTTTGGTAATGATGAGCAGAGCTGACTCTGTATATTTGTGTGTTCCAGATCTACGATGCAGAGGGGACGTTACAGCACTTTATTGATGGTAATGATCCCAGTAAATCCAGCTGGATGAGGTACATCCGCTGTGCCAGACACTGTGGAGAGCAGAACATGATGGTTGTACAGTACAGGTAAGAACACGTCCAATTCTCTGACCAACAACTAGTGGAAATTTGTCCTCTGTTGTACCAGTGTAAACTAATGCGTGTACTCTACACTAGAGCAAATATGTCAAAAAAAATCTCAATAATTTTTTATATATATATTCAGTACCATTAATGAGGAAGGAAACACTTTCAACATTTTTGTTAGACCTCAAGTATGGAGACCTTTTTAAAATAGAATTTCAAGGGACAAATTCAGTTTAGGACTGAATCCAACAACAATCACAAGGTTTGCTTAATTTATTTCTGATTTTGATTTGATTCTCTCTGCAAATGGTATTTTGTGACATGACCTCATAAAGCAGCGAAAACTACTGCCAGTGATGATGGGAACAAAACTGGATGGATGGATGGATGGATGGATGGATGGATGGATGGTTGGTTGGTTGGTTGGATAGATGAATGGTGTTGGTTGGTTGGATGGATGAATGAATGAATGGTTGGATTGATGGATGGATGGATGGATGGATGGATGGATGGATGGATGGATGGTTGGTTGGATGGATAGAGGAATGGTGTTGGTTGGTTGGTTGGATGGACGGATGGTTGGTTGGTTGGATAGATGAATGGATGGATGGATGGATGGTTGGTTGGATGGATGGAGGAATGGTGTTGGATGGATGGATGGATGAATGAATGAATGGTTGGTTGGATGGAGGAATGGTGTTGGTTGGTTGGATGGATGGATGGATGAATGAATGAATGGTTGGATTGATGGATGGATGGTTGGTTGACTGGATGAATGGATGGATGGACGGATGAATGGATGGATGGATGAATGGTGTTGGTTGGTTGGTTGGTTGGTTGGTTGGTTGGTTGACTGGATGGATGGATGGATGGATGGATGGATGGTTGGTGGGTTGATTGTTGGGTTGGTTGGTTGGTTGGTTGAATGGATGGTTGGTTGACTGGATGGATGGATGGATGGATGGATGGATGGATGGATGGATGGATGGATGGTGGGTTGATTGGTGGGTTGGTTGGTTGGTTGGTTGGTTGGATGTATGGATGGTTGTTGGGTTGATTGGTTGGTCGGGGAAATACAGTTGACAGCACCGTTTATACAACTGATATCCAAATCTTTTTCTAACAGATTCGTGTCACTTTTTAAAACCTGCTGTGAAGGCTGGTCTGGTGGATCCTCTCCTTCTGAATCCCTCCAGATCAATTTCACACAGGAGCCAATATATATTCTGATACACCCTCTGTTCTGATAAACCTTCTGTCTCGCTCGTTGACTTTTCACATCTTGCCTCTCGTCCAGGAGTAATCAGTCACATTATATGATTATGAGCTGAAGTTTACGGGACTGTCACAACTTCATGTGACTGACATATTAATGAGAGGCACAGCTCTCGGTTTGTTGATGAGATACAGTATCTCTGGGTACCACAGGTGAAGCCATGATGTCTGACTGAAAGGGTATAAGGATTCATTCATCATTCATCTGGGCAGCCAGATGTTTGCCATTGGTTCACGTCAAGAAACAAAGAGAAGATGCAGACGGACCTATGAATCATCCTTATGGATCAGATGTAGAGATATGGTTCTTAACGAGCTGATGGAGGCTCTTCTGTGTGTGAGGGAGATGTGGTGGTTAATGATGGTTAATGATGCATTCATCAGGTTGAGTCCCTGGGACACACTGAATTTGAATGTTTGGTCCCAAGAGAAAAACTGAACCCCTGATCTAACCAATGCTTCATGTACAGCGTGTGTGGTTAATACTGTAAATGAAAAATGTTTCTTCCTAATTTCAGTCAGGCAGCAATCGAGACACCATGTTCACCACCGTTCAGTTTTAAACTGGCTTAGTTTATTTGCATAGACATGAACATGATAATACATTTCCAGATCGATCAGGTAAGAAAAACCCAGCTGCAGGAAAAATCTCACCATCAAACATAAAATAAAAATCAGACCTGACAAATCCAGTGTTTAATCTTCTAATGAACTGAACCGAAGAAAAAAGAGTTTATTAACTGTGAGACTGACATTCATTATTATGATTATTATAAATATACACAGCGTTTGGATTTATGACGTAAAACATGACATGATTAAATATTTAATGAACTCTATGTAATAGATTCAGGGTTATCCATACATTTTATTCATGCTTTTAGTTTTTAGTTAATAGGTAATATTTGATTTAAAATTAATGTATATTTGCAGCATTATTTCCTGGTGGCTTATTAGTTTTATTTAATTTGCAAAAGATAAAATTATTTCAGATGACAGACCTTCAATACGTGTACTAACATTATGCTGTAGTTCAGCACAAAAGGAAAAACACAACCCTGGTATTTTAAGTCTTGAAAACCGAAGGTTCTCACAGTTGCCCCACTGAACTTTGGATGAAAGACATCATCTCATAAAATGCTGCAGGACTTCTCCTGTGAAGCTTCCTCCACATGTTGCTGTATCCAGTCACTGACTTCTTCACTGTGTTTTTCCTGTAGTTTGATGATTTCTTCGTCTTCTGTAGAGAGATTCAGTTTGAGCTTGATCATCTCTTGTTCCTGTTTCTTCTTCAGTTTGTCAAAGTCTTTCTGATACCATTTGTCCATGAGCAGGTGTCTCAGCATGAAGTCTTTGTTTTTTTGTTGCCTCTGCTTCATGTCCTCCATTTCCTTGTCATGCTTTTCCATCAGAGCTGCAAAGTCTGTTGTATATTTTTGTCTGAACTCGTTGAACTCCTCGGCTTGCTTTCTTGCCTCGTCTTCGTTTTTCTTCTTCATAGCCTCCACTCTTCTCTCATAGTTTTCTTGTGCTTCTTTCCATTCTCTTTCCTCTGTTTCTCTTCTGAGTCTATCTTCTTCCTTTCTTCTGTTTTCATACTCGTTTCTTTCCTGCTCATATTCTTCTCTGAGCTTCTCGAGTCGTGCTTGCTCCTCGTCTTGTCTCTGTTTATCTTCCAGATGTCGTTTCTCCCACCATTCTTTTCGTTCTTTTTCCCAAGCCTGTCGTTCTCGTCTCATCTCTTCTCTGTTTTGCATCAGCTTTCTGTCGGTAGTTGCATTTTTCTCTGACTCAGTTGTTATTTTCTTCTCCAGAGCTTCGAGTTTTTGTTCCCACTGCCGTCGCAGATATTCTTCGTGGATTTTTTGATCCCTTTCCTCTTCTTCTCTTTTTTCCTCTTCTCTCTTGCTCTTCTCCTCCTCTTTGTTAATGTACTCCTCTTTATCTTTGAGTGCTTTGTCTTTCTCTGCTCTTTGTTCTTCAAATTTTTTCTTCTTCGCTTGAAATTCTTCGTCCCGTTGTCTTTCCAGCCTCTCTTTCTCTCTCTGTATCGCTTCTTCTTTCTCTTTCAGGAACCTCTTTACTTCCTTTTGAATGGCTGCCTCTGCCTCTTGGAACATCTCTGTGGTGTAGCATCCTCCACCATTTTTCTTCACCATTGTTTCCACATAGGTCAACAGCTGTGTGACTTGAGAACGATTCTTCTGATCTTTGTTATTGAAGACCTGGTATCTCCCTCCACATTCGTTAATCACTTGTTTGAAGTCCTCACTGTCTTCTTGCAAGTAATCTTCCATTGTCTGATTTTCAAGATCATCTCCTCTGGTGAATATAAGAATGATGAAGTCTTCTGACTTCTTGCCAAAAAACTTTTTGATCAGCTCCACGGTTTCTTTTTCCTCCTGTGTGAAGCGGCCGATCTGCAGCACCAGTAAAAACACGTGAGGTCCAGGAGACAACAAGCTGACGCATTTCACCAGCTCCTCTTTGACTTCGTCATTGGACAGAGTCGTGTCGAACAAGCCGGGGGTGTCGACAATGACAGCGGGCCGTCCTTCAATCTCTCCTGTTTCTTTTTGGCACAGCCTGGTCACTGACTTCGAGCTGGCTCGAGAATAAAAGCATTCTCTTCCCAAAATGGTGTTTGCAGTGGCACTTTTTCCACAGCCAGTCTTCCCAATCAGCACCATCCTCAGACACTCTGAGCTCTGACGTTCGTTATCTGCCATCTTCTGTTCAAGATTAGATCTTGTAACCTTTATCCCTCGAGGCTTGACTATCATTTGTTTTGTGAAGCTTCTGGATCCGCCAGCTGTCATCTTTTCCACTGTATGCAACATATGAAAGACCTGCTGGTTGTTGGTGACATCAAAAACAACAGATCTTCCTCCACAGCTCTGGCAGAGCTGCTGGATGTCCCTGTCATTGTTCACAAGGTGAACAACAGCTGGATCAGTAGGATCTGACTCCACAGTGAACAGAATCATGGTGAAGTCATTGACTTGAGAGCTGAATGTGGTCTGGATGGTCTCTAACTCCATCTTGTCTTCTATAGTTAGGGGACCCACAGGCAGGACCAGGATGAAGGCATGGACGCCCTCAGGGTCACAGAGTGATAAACACTTAAAGGTATCATTCTTTACTGCCTCCTGAGGTTTTCTGTACAAGGCAGAAAGCTCCACCAGGGAAACCCAATGTCCACACACTTCTCCCTGATGTTTAACACACTCTGAGTTACCAGGTGGACCAAACTTTCTTTGTCCCAGAATGGCGTTGGCTGTTGAAGTCTTCCAGGCTCCATGTCTCCCACACAGAACCAGGTTCAGAGGGGGTCTGGAAGTTAGCGATACTGGCCTGGGATCAGCCTCGTCAGCGTAGTTTAGATGTGCTCCTTTGTTGTCACTCACTACATTCTCTATCTTTTTGATGAGATCTTGAAGATTGTGATCTTCGAGAGCTTTCTCAAAGTTGAATCTGTGTTGCCTGTGTCTGCAGTCTTGTATGAGTTTATCCACTGCTGGATTCTTTCTGTCCGAACCATGCGTCAGGATGACCATTGAGTGTCTAAAAGCATCTTGACCAAACAATCTCAGGGTGGACTTCAGTTTTTTTCTCTCGTCCTCTGTGAAATCAGAAGGCTTCACTAACAGCAGCAGAGCGTTTGGTCCTGGAGGACAAAGAGCCACAAACCTCTTCATCTCGTGTTTCACTTTGTCCAAAGGCAGACTGAAGACATCTGAGGTTTTCACTACCGTTAAAGGTATTTTCTTCCACTCTCCTCGAACCACTGTACTGTTCATGGACATTTTTCCAAATAAACCATCTTTTTTCCCTGTGATGAAGTTGGTTAGTATTGTCTTTTTATTTTGACTCTTGCCAAAAACCAGAATCCTGAGTTCAGATGCTGTAAAAACACAACAACAAAAGATTTTCAGCACATTCTCTCACATCCTCTTTGAATTTCCGTCAGTAATTCATTCAGTAAGTTGTCACACAGATTAGTTTGACTTTTGATTGTCATTCTCTGTTACTCTCAAATGTTCATTCTCAGCCTGTTCACTAGAATGAAACCAATAAAATGTGGTTTTCAAAAATAATCATTCCTGTGGCTTTTTAAAACAGATATTTAAAGTGCATGGTCCCTTTTAATGGTAGATATATAGTTTTCCGTGTCACCTAAAGCTGTCATTCTATCAGCAAATCATCAAATGATCAGTCAATCAGTGGTGGAGTGGTGGATTGGACGGTTTAAAGATTATGCAGAGGCGGGGAACCATCTGTTCTTGTTGCTGAAATCTTTGCCTCCTTCAGGTCATCATCTTGAGTTTCCTGCAGCTTTTGTTTGACTTTCTCTCGGTTTATCACACTCACGTCTCGTCTTGTCTCTAGGACTTTATTGCTGTCTTCACATTGCGTCTTGGCAATATTGTTTGCATTCTCACTGACTATCTGTGATCTGTATTGATAAGTCTTGTTAGACTTACCGTGTGGTGCAGATGCTGATGAAGCCATCATGTCACTGTGTTGATGGGAACGACAAGTTGTTGGTATCTGTTGGATTTTAGGAAACACAAGGTGATGTTACCATACGAATAATTATTCATCACACAGATAATTATTGAAAAATAAAAACATTCTTCTTTCCATCCTGTAGAGGAAACTGAAATTACTGAAAGGTTTCCAGTTTGTTACCAACTGTGTTATTTCTATGCAAAATGTAAAATTAGAGAAAAAATTAATCAAAGATGCTCAAACCGCTGACCTTTGCAACGATGAAACTTTGGAACCATCATCTTTTATCCCATAATAATCTTCTATTTTTCTGTTCTGTGCTGTTTGTCACTTTAATAAGGGGCCCACTGCTGCCTTTACCAAATCTTATAATACTGTAGTTACATGAGATACACACAGAGGTTTGTTCTTGCTGAAAACGTATGAACAGTTCACACACACACACATACACACACAAACATTTCAAATGAATCAGGATGCAGTCTTCTTTTATAACATATGGACTTTGTGTTGAGTGTACTCACCAGGTGAAACTCTCTCTGCGTCAGTTTCCCTCAGAGCTCGTAAAGGAAAACACCTGTCAGTTTGGAGTCAGTTCACCTGAGACCATCTTTTTAAGTGCAGCATCAGGGGGCGGGGCTCTGTGCAGGTATGGCAACAATGAATCAGCCATAGTTGATAAACTGACTGATATACCTGATATACCATTAGCATTCTTTGCATTCTTTATGCTCAGTTGCATCTTAGCGTAAAGGATCACGACATAAGTCGTAATGCTTCACAAAAAAAAGAAAAAGCTAACAAGTCTGGGATCAGCTGTGGAGGATTTTATCACCTGTATCAGTGGTATACACTAGTATACTGGTGATGTGGGTGTACTGGCAAGCCCTTATTATACTGCTTTCGAAAAACCAGTATACGCTAACACAACATGTAAAGATCTCATGCAGGTCTCCAATCAGTGATCATTGTCTAGAGTTTGCACACGTGTGCAGGTTTGTCAGGTCAGCTCAGGTCACAGCAGCTGTCTCAGCCCACAGGTAAAAGGTATATTCCCCACATGGCCTGATAAAAGCTTAGAATAACCAATTCCTGGTTAATTCCTTTAAGCAGAATCTTTGTATTTAGATTAAGTAGCTTGTGAAAAATAAGGTGTTTTAAATTTAGAAGGCTACACCTGTTATTTCACTGAGCCAGATACAAATATCAAAAGACTTGGGTTCAGACTTGTGTTCCACCAGCAGACACCTTTTTATTCTTTTAACCAGCACCAGCACCTGTCTCTAACCTTATCCAAGTATTTTTAGTCAGTTGTATTTTGCCTAAACGTATCCAGTGAGGGTGGGAATCATCGGGAGTCTCATGATCCGAGTCGATCCAGATTCTTTTCAGATTTGAGTCTTGTTTCCGAGCAGTTCTCGATTCAGTGTGTACAAAAGGGGCTCTACTTTCAGGCTCCACCAAACTATTGGAATATGAAACATAAGGATCATTTAAGCGAACTGATCCTGATCAATCTCACTGTTGACAATACAAAAGAGGCTGAGAAGAACGAGGCAGTTCCACCTTTTTTAATTCAGTCCACATGACGTTATTGACAACGTGCGATAATCAGCTGTAGAAATGTGTGAACTGATGCAGGATTGCAGGATACGAACACTGAGAATGAGAAAAGCAGTTTTTATGAGAATCTTTCACCTCCCTTTTAGTTGGGCCCTGATCATTGAAGTGGCAGATGAGAGTCTGATATTACTTTTTTAAGGCCTGTTTTCTTATTTAGGCGTGAGGATTTATTGGAGCTGTTGAATTAATTAAGAGTGAAATAAATGAAATGAACGAATGAAATATTATTGTATAACTTTTCATCAAAGCTCAAGAATGAAAGTAGAAACTCTGAAATCCAGTCCGACCTCGTTTTTCTCTGCAGGACTCAGGTATGAAGACAAGAATGGAATGAATGAATCTGCCTCTGATAGACTGCTACTGACGATTGATGTCATATTTTGCATAGTATCTCACTTTATCACTCTGCTATCCTACATTTAACATTAACATTACAATTAAAATCTGTGGAGACAGTGAGTGTGTTAGATGCTCACTGGTTTGCTGGGTTTCGGGGGATATCGTCGTCGTGTGTTTGCACGTCAGCATCACACTTTGGTTTTGGTTTGAAGAAACGAGATTGACTTTCTCAGAAATCTCAGATCCTGTGGCATGTAAAGATTTAATCAAAGCTTCTGATCACTGTCTGCTGTCAGCACAGGAGGTATTTAGCACAGGTGGTGAATAAAACAAAACATGTATTGGCTGAGTTGAATCAGCTGGACTTGCTAACCATTTTAACAACCATTCACACTTTTGTGAACTGGTGTTATACCAGTGCCACAACTGATCTTCTGTATGAGCTGACATGAGCCTCTTGTTTGACCATGTTTTCTTTCTTTGTTCATCATCTGTGATGTGAAAACATAAGATTTAGTAGCTTTTGATTTAACCAACCACCTACTGATGGTTAGCAGTGATAAAAACAGGTAAACAGAATGTACACAGTGTGTCTTTCCTTTACTTACCAGTATAATACAATATGATCCTAACTTAAACGGTTTGAATCAAAAAAAGAAAAAATGATATTTAGTTGGATGCTGTGCAGACTTATTCTTTTTATCTTGGACCAAAATTGAGACCAAACAGTTGGTTCATCATGGTTCAGAGTTTTTTTATTTGTATACACAAGAAACAGGAAAATACATTTCCAGACTGAACCAGAGAAAAAATGAATGTAAATGGCTGATAAACATATGAATGTGTTTATTGTTTGAACACAACTGAAGAAAAGAAAAAATGCAGAATATTTGATTTGTGAGACAAAGTTGAATTATATGACTCCATTTCATTTATTCAAAAGAGAAAAATATACATTACATTGTAAAATAAAACAAAAACAGGAACAATGAATGAATATGTTTTACGCTGACATTGATATGTTTAATATCTCTTAATTACGTGTTCTTAGGAAACAGGGAGAAAGGAGAAAAATATTTTAAATAACAGACTTTTCTGTTTTCCTCTTCATTCATTAGTTATAATTTACAATATGATTCATTATTTTCAGTGATTAATTTATCACGCTTAGAACAGCTGGTTCCTGTAAACACACAGTTAATTTAGGTAATTAAAAAAAGTCACATGAGTCTGAGCTTAGTCTTTATGTTCTCCAGAGGTTTTCACAAACTGGTTTTATCTGGTTTCATCAAAACAAAACTGTTGTGACATTAAAAGAAATTGAAATTTCAGTATTTCATCAACATCAGTTTAACCGGTTTAATGGAATGGAAATTATTAGCACTGAGACTAACAATTATTTTTTATTGTCAGTTAATCTACCAGTTATTTCCTCAGTTCAACGTTTGGTCAGAAACGGTGATTGTCTGTGCCAGTTTCTCAGAGTCCAGGTTGATTGTTTATCAAACAGCCCAAAACCCAGAAATATTCAGTTCACAATGATAAAAGCAGAAACACTTTGGAGAAGCTGTGACTAGAAAATACTTTTAAAAAATGACAAATGATTAATCAGCTATTAAAATAGCTGCTGATTAATTGATTTATCAACTAATCATTGCAGATATAAAAATGCAGTGAGTTTGTAGAATTGTAGAATCAACATTCAGAGATTTGCTTTTACATAATGACATAATTTCTGTTTTCTGTTTGCATGTCAATGTAAATATAAGTAATATAATAGTAAGTAATATAAGTAACATACAGTATATGAAGGACTTCATCAAATCAAATACACATACTGAATGAGCCATAACCTGCTTAACCAACTTCTGTCTTCTGCCAAAAGCTTTCACAGTTCTAGAGCCAAGGCTGTGCCACTTTTGTGACTCTTGTAAATGAACAGAGCTCATAAAATGTGACAAGCCTTTGCGTGTACAGATTTCTTTACATGGTCACGTATCCAGGAGTTTATTTCCTCCTCATGTTGTGTTTTAAGTTTGTCTACTTCTTTGTTCAGATCCACTTTGTTCCAGGTTGTACGTTTCATAGTTAGCTCATTCATTTCTTGTTCTTGTTTCTTTTTCAGTTGATCAAAGTCTTTCTTATACGCTTTGTTCATGGTCAGCTGTTGTACTACAAAGTCAACGTTTCTTTGCTGCTTCTGCTTCAGATCAGCCATTTCCTGGTCATGCTTTTCCAGCAGAGCTGTAAAGTCATTGGTGTATTTGTCTTTGAAGTCATTGTGCTCCTCGGCTTGCTTTCTGGCCTCCTCCTCATGTTTCTTCTCCAGTTCCTCCAGTTTCTTCTTAAATATTTCTTGCATTTCTTTCCACTCATTGTCATCCTGGTCTCTTCTGATTGCATTTTCACTTTTTCTTCTGATGTCATATTTTTCTTTTTCCTGATTGTAATCTTCTCTGAGCTTTTCCAGTATTGTTTGTTCCTCCTGTCGTCTCTGTTCATCTTCTTGATATCGTTTTTGCCACCACTCCTTTCTCTCCAGCTCCCAAGCTTCTTGTTGTTGTCTTATCTTCTCTCTGCTCTCTGCCAGCTTTCTGTTAATGGTTTTGTTGTCTTGTGATTGCAGAGCTAATTTGTTTTCAAGGGCTTTTAGCCTTTCTTCCCACTCTTTGCGCTGAATGTTTTCCTGCTTCTTCCTTTCCCTTTCCTCCTCTTCTCTCAGTTTCTCTTCTCTGTTCCTCTTTTCCTGCTCCTTCTTTATGTTTTCCTCCTTTTCCTTGAGCAGTTTGTCTCTCTCCGTTCTTTCTTGTTCTATTTTTTGCTTCTTCCCACGCATTTGTTCTTCATGTTTTCGTTCAAGGTCTCGCTGCTGTCTCCGTATCTCTTCTTGCTTCGCCTTCTTGATCCTCTCCACTTCTTTCTTTATGGCTGCCTCAGCTTCTTTGAACATCTCTGAGGTGTAGTAGCCACCGTCATTTTTGTCCACCATAGATTGAATTTTCCTCAGCAGCTGGCTGACTTGAACACAGTTCGTCTGATTATTGTTATTGAAGACATGGTATCTCTCTCCACAGTCAGCAATCAGCTTTTTGACAGAGTCTTCAGACTTTTCTATGTAACTCTCAATTGTTTGATTTTTAAGTTCATCTCCTCGGGTGAAACCGATGATGATGAAGTCTCCTGACTTGCTGCCAAAAAACTTCTTGATCAGCGCCACGGTTTCTTTTTCCTCCCTTGTAAAACGGCCGATCTGCAGCACTAATAAGAACACGTGAGGTCCAGGAGATAACATGCTGATGCATTTCACAAGCTCCAGTTCAACTTCTCTGTTGGACAGAGCTGTGTCGAACAAGCCTGGTGTGTCGACCACAGTGACTGGCTGGCCATCAATCTCTCCTGTAGCTTTCTTGCAAAATTTGGTCACTGACCGTGAGCTAACATCAGATGTGAAATGTTCTCTGCCCAGTATGGTGTTTCCAGTGGCACTCTTACCACTGCCAGTCTTCCCTACTAGGACTATCCTGAGATTTTCTCTGTGCTTATTAATGTAACTTGCCGTCCTCAGCTCAGACCCCCATCTCTTAACAGTATTCTTCTGAGAACTGGCAATCATTTCCTTTGTGAAGCATCTGGGCTCCACCACTCTCATCATTTCCACAGTATGCAACACATGAAAGACCTGCCGCTTGTCCCTAAGGTCAAAGACAATGTATCGTCCTCCACAGCTCCGACAGAGTTCCTGGATGTGCATATTCTCCTTCACAAATCGTACAACAGCTGGATCAGTAGGATCTGACTCCACAGTGAACAGAATCATGGTGAAGTCATAGACTAGAGAGCTGAATGTGGTCTGGATGGTCTCTAACTCCATCTTGTCTTCATCAGTGAGGGGACCCACAGGTAGGACCAGGATGAAGGCGTGGACGCCCTCTGGTTCACTGAGGGTGATGCATTTGAATAATTCCCTCTTTGCTGCCTCCTGAGGTTTTCCAAACAAGGCAGGAAGCTCCACCAGGGAAACCCGACGTCCACACACGTCTCCCTGATGTTTAACACACTCCAACTCAGCAGATGGACCAAACTTCCTTTGTCCCAGAATGGCGTTGGCTGCCGAAGTCTTCCAGACTCCATGTCTCCCACACAGTACTACGTTCAGAGGAGGTCTGGAAGTTAGGGAGACTGTCCTGGGATTGGCCTTGTCAGTGCAGGTTAGATGTCCTGCTTTGATGTCACTCACTATGTTCTCCGTCTGATCAGTTGGTTCAGGAGTGGGTGTGGAAGATTCGGGTGTAGTCATGAGATGAGCGTCTTCATTGTAGCTTAGATGCTGTCTCCTGTTGTCTTTCACTATGTTCTCCATCTTTTCAATTAGTTCTTGAGGATCATAGTCGAAGTTAATCTCGTGCTCGTTTTGTCTGCAGTCTTGGATGAGTCGGGTCACTGAAGAATTCTGTACCTGTTTTTTTTGTGTTTTGATGACCATTGAGTGTTTAAAAGCATCTTGACCAAAGAAACTCAGGATGGAATTTAATTTTTGTCTGTCCCTCTCAGTGAAATCAGAAGGCTTCACTAAAAGCAGGAGAACATGTGGTCCTGGGGGGCAAAGGGCCACACACTTCCTCATCTCAAGTTTCACTTTATCCACAGGCAGACTGAAGACATCTGAGGTTTTCACTACTGTTAAGCGTTTTTTGTTCCAGTCTCCATGGGTGACCGTACAGTGCTTTGACTTTTGAGGAAAATCTTTTTGTCTTGTGATGAAGTTACTTATATTTGTCTTTTTGTTTTCACTCTTTCCAAACACCACAATCCTGAGTTCAGATGCTGTAAAACAAGAACCAAAGCATTACAATTTCCACAAATCCATGAGTGCAGTTTAATTGTTCTTTTTTCATCCTGTCTGTGGTTCATACATTAATGAATTAAAGACATTTGGGGACTTTTTTATATTAATGGGGTAAAAGTATGTAAAATCTGTAAGTTTGCTTTAGCTGGCTAATGATAATATATTAATCTATTGACATGGGTTTTAAAGAGCGAGCATTCATTTAAGCATATATAAAATATTCAAGTTGTGAACAAAATTTTGGAACAAAATGTCATAAAATTTAGTAATATGCAGATGATGATTTACTGTTTGTCTTAATTTCTGAATAATTTATACCAGCCATTCTTGAAGTTATACTCTAGTTGTTTTTCTGGCAGTAAGAATAACCTAGCTACATTGGAAGTCATGTTTCTTACTCTAGTTTAAGATTGTGCTTTTTGGGTATATTTATGAGAGTGGTGTTTGTCTTAAAATGAACACACTGAAACTAGATTAATTAATCCTTTGTTTTTAGAAGGACAGAAAAAAATCATCCCACTTTTTGGCCTGCACCAGCGCCTGAAAAAGAATCTGGGGGACTTATGTGCTCTGCAATATAAAAGATCTGGCAGAACCTGGGACTATGTTCGCTGAAGTCATTTTTCTGTGTTCAGTGCCAGCGTTTTCTTCTTTCATGTTGGGCTTTTGTGAGAATATATGCCTTCTCATTAAAACATTACTATACTTACAGAATTTTGATGGTGCCATAATGTTACTTTGGTGTCGACCTGTGGAAGAGAAAATCAAATGGAGTATGTTGGATTTAGAAATCAAGACACAATTACTATAACGATATGCAGAGATAAAGTGGCTGAACACTATAATTGCAAGTACTGTACTTCCCAGAGATACCGTCCTCCGGTCACTTTGGATAATACAGAGCTTTATTTTATTTTATTTACCTTTTTTTTTGTTTTGGAGAAAACAGTTCTCCAAATCAAAACATTTCAGTCTGTGGATTTTATACAAAATTTGTTCTGTTTTTGAAAGACAATACGGGTTATGATGACTAGACCAAGATGGTTGAAAGCTTCAGAAGGGTCTTTAAGTCCTTAAGGTGTTAGTCCTTAAGTAGTGTCTTCTGTAGGATAATGAATAATGTTGTGGGCTTTTTGTTTTGTTTTGTTTATTTTTTTAAGTAATTGGCATTTTTAAATGCTATACAAAGGCAACTGGACTTGCTTGAGGTTCATGAAGATGTTTCACCTCTCAACTGGTAGGGAATCTAGGTATTTACCTTTGGGGTCGCCTAACATTGGTATCTGTTCTGGTGTTACCACAAAGTTCACACCCTTGGCTAAGACATCCTTTTTTTTGTGACTGTAATGTCTGGAATTTGTGTGTCTGTTATGCACTATTGTTGTGTTAGTGCCGTTTCAACAAACTTGGAGACTTCCTCCATGACTCTATTGGGTCGATGTGATGTCAGTTCCTCGAGCATCTGGGCAGTCTTTAAGGGTGTCGATGGTGAAACGAGCCTGTCTCACCTGTTGAGACTCTGTCATACAGGTCAGGGTATCTCTAAAAGCTATACAAAGGCAACTGGACGTGCTTGAGTTTCTTGAAGGTGTTTCACCTTTCATCCAAAGGGCTTGTTCAGTTCTAAATGACTCGTGGGGAATCCAGGTATTTACCTTCTCCTGGCGTAGTTAACACCTTGAGATCTGTTGGGATCACATGAGTCGTTGTCCCACCTGGCCATCATGTGGGTCCCCCTGGTCATGAGTCATGGTGTGAATGAGCGTTAAGCTGCCTGTGGCGGGATCCCAAAACTTAATTGTAAGTGGAGGATAAGGATCGTAGGCCACCTCCTCTGCTTAGTGATGGTTGTTCCGGTTTGACGCAGATGGTTTCTTTCACTCCTCTTTCAAACCATCGTCTTTCGTCTTCTCTTGCCAAAATGTGACAACTCGTAAGGCGTTAACAACCCCACATGGAGGAAAATACCTGGATACCCCCCACCAGTCAGTTAGAACTGAAGAAGCCTTTCGGATGAGAGGTGAAACGTCTTCAAGAACCTCAAGCAAGTCCAGTTGCCTTTGTATAAAATCTAGAAATACCATGACCTGGGTGACTGAGAATCTTCACAGACATACGTTATTGGTATGTGTCTGACACTCAGCCAACGAGCCGTGGTGCTGGGTGAGTCTGTGCAAGGTTTTGCAATAACAGCCACACTGTTAAATGGCGCTTTGAAACAAATACTCTTGAAATATATTTAGCGTAATATAAACATACAGTACTATTTTTGTAGCCCAAAGTAACCAAAGGTGCAGATAATTTCACATCTCTGAGCACAGTGGACCTACAACATTTAGTATGCAAAACAATTGGCTTCAATTTAACTCAAATTTAGTGTAATACCTCTAAATGTATAACCTGTGTACTGAAGCATTATATACTATATACCTAGGTAATATGCATAATATAATGATTATTAAATTATAAACTGAACAAATTTTTGTATGTAATTTTCTGAATTCAGACCTTCATTTCAAAATAAAATCAGGTTCATTGCTATCTGCTAACTTATTTCCTCCTTCCTGACATCTTAATATGACGCACTTACCTGAGTATGCTGCTCTTACATTGTGGTTTTTGTTAAAGTTCTCACATAATAAATGTTCTCTGAGAACTACAAAGTGTGGTTCTGTTCCATCTTATCACCAGAACAGTTGACACCTGAGGATATTCAGTAAACTGCTTTAACTACTCAATTTAAAAATATAGAATTAACTTTAATAAATGTATGTATTTGTATAGTTTTGTACATTTTAGTACCGTTTATTTTGTTTGTCTACTCACCAGGTGAAATTCTTGTTGCCTAATTTTTCATGAGAGCGGATCCAAGCACCAGTTCAATAATGAGATTAACTTAACAAAGTCAATCTTTTTGTCAGCAGAGTTGAGAGGGCAGGGCTTAACATAGGCAAGACAACAATGAAGCAGCAACATTATGGGTCGGGCAAAGCACAACAAGCAGATCATGGGAACAGTGCCAGTAACTATGAGATAAATGATTGATGGTATTCAGAGTTTGGAAAATGACAGTAGCTCCATGCATGCGCAAAGATATGGACACACCCTTAACATGATTTTGTAAGTTGAGTAAGAACTTGGGCTCGGCATATTTCGGTCAGAGTAATAGGCCTTGTGTAGGAACAGAGGTATTAGCATGAATCTGACTGCCTGTCATTGTCTGCAGGAATTTCCTTGACGAGCCGAATAGGCGTTGGTCTTACCATCAAAGTTAATTAAAAGAAGCAGAACTTGTTCTCGTCAGGAAACGGTTACATGTTTTGGTAAATAAACAAGTTTCTTCATGGTTTTTGTTCCTGTAAGAATTGCACACATTCATTGTAGGACTGAACAATTAATCGAAAAGAAAATGACTTTAACTCCCACCAGATTTCTGTCGCGTCAGTATCAGTGGGGTTTGGTATTGTTTTACTGAGCATGAATCCAGTGTCTAATCCACTTAAGTCCGAATCCTTTCGCATGCCTTATTTAATCTCGTTTTAACTTTCATCATCTGCAAATGACTGAGGTTCTAAATATTTTCAAATCGATTGAGATTACAGATAAACTAATATTTTTAGCGGTAGCCGCTAAATTCATCAACATTAACATTCATAACCTGAAAATGGTTACATCTTTTTAACACTGGTCTTAGCTAATAAAGAATAACAAGGAAAGATAAAAGGTCCAAGAACAGATGTGTTAGCATCAGAGCTTAATGAATCCAGGTGTTTTGCTGGATTTAAGGAAAAAACACATTGGAGACATTTTACATTTTTAGTTTATCACATACACCTTCACAGGTAAACACAGTGGATGTCAAACCAACAGCTCTTGAGTAAATCTCACTGACACAAACGTACGACCATAATATACATGGAACTGCTGCTGGTTTTGCTTTGTGAGCTTGCTGTTGTTGACCAGGGTGGAGAAGGCAATAAAGAGCCCTGGATGTTTAGTTACATCTGTTTTCTGACATTCTTCTGTCATTATGAGCGTAAAGGAGGGAAAATAAAATAAACACATGATTCATTTATCTGTTTCTGTCACCAGGTTTCCTAGCCGCTGTAATACAGAAGGTCTTTGTTGTGTTTGTTACACAGATACTAGAAGCTCCCAGTTTTGCAGCAGACATTGTGCCGCTGTGAGAACCATGTCTCATAAAATGCTGCAAGCCCTGTTTTCTGTGGCTTTCTTCACATGCTCCTGGATCCACAGATTTATTTCTTCGTCATGCATTTTCTTCAGATCTCTGATTTCTTTGTTCAGAATTTCTTTGTTGATGAAACAGTGCGACAGTTTCAGCTCAGTCATTTCTTCTTCTTGTTTTCTCTTTAGCCTGTCAAAGTCCTTCTGGTACGTTTTGTGTCTCGTCAGTTGTCTGATTATGAAGTCATTTTGTCTCTCTTGCATGTCCTTCCCATACTTTTCCATCTCAGTTACAGCACTCTCGGTATACCTCCGTCTGAACTCGTTGCACTCTTCAGCTTGTCTTCTCGCCTCCTCTTCCTTTTTCCTCCTTGTTTCCTCCAGTTGCCTCTCATAGCTTTTTTGTAATTCTTTCCATTCTCTCTGCTCTTGTTCTCTTCTTATTTGATCTTCTTTTCTTTTGTTTTCGTATCTTTCTGTTTCCTGCTCGTATTCTTCTCTGAGCTTTTTAAGCCGTGTTTGCTCCTCTTCTCGTCTCTGTTCCTCTTCTTGATATCGTTTCTCCCACCATTCCCTTCGTTCCCGCTCCCAGGCCTCTCGTTCTTTTCTCATGACTTCTCTGCCGCGTATCAGTAACATCCTGTCAGTGGCTGCCAATGTTTGGGATCCGTATTGAATTTTTCTGTCCAGAGATACTTGTTTTTTGTCCCACTCTTGTTTTTGAACTTCTTCCTGCATTTTTTGGTTCCGTTCCCCTTCTTCTCTCTTTTGTTCTTCTCTCCTCTTCCTCTCCTGCTCTTTCTTTATGCGCTCCTCCTTTTCTTTGACTGCTTTGGCTCTCTGTGCTCTTTCTTGTTCAGATTTTGCTGTTAACTGAGCCAGTTTTTGTTTCTTCACTTGAACTTCTTCTTCGTGTTTTCTTTCAAGGTCTTTCTGCTCCCTCTGTATCTCTTTCTCCTTCTCCTTCATGATCTTCTGCATTTCCTTCTGAATGGCTCCCTCAGCTTCTTGGAACATCTCTGACGTGTAGTAGCTGCCGCCATTTTGTCTTATCATTGACTCAACCTTGGTAATCAGCTGTGTGACCTGAGAACGATCCCTCTGATCATTATTATTGAAGACCTGATATCTTCCTCCACATTCAATGGTCAGTTTTTTGACTGAACCTTCACTGTCGTCCTCAATATAACTCTCGATTGTTTGCTTTTGAAGATCATCTCCTCTGGTGAATATAAGAATGATGAAGTCTTCTGACTTCTTGCCAAAAAACTTCCTGATCAGCTCCACGGTTTCTTTTTCCTCCCGTGTGAAGCGGCCGATCTGCAGCACCAGTAAAAACACGTGAGGTCCAGGAGACAACAAGCTGACGCATTTCACCAGCTCCTCTTTGACTTTGTCATTGGACAGAGTCGTGTCGAACAAGCCGGGGGTATCGACCACAGCAACAGGCCGCCCGTCAATCTCTCCCTCTACTTTCTGACAAAGCCTGGTCACTGACCGTTGACTGACTTTGGAATAAAAGCATTCTCTTCCCAAAATGGTGTTTGCAGTAGCACTTTTTCCACTGCCAGTCTTCCCGATCAGTACTATCCTCAGACGCTCTCTGTTCTGTCCCACCTTCAGCCACTCTCTACCCTGATACTTATGACCTGTCGGCTTTAATAAAGATGGATGCCTGCTAACCCGAGGCTTTACGGTCATTTCCTTTGTGAAGCCTCTGGATCGCACTGCTCTCATCTCTTCCAAAGTACGCAGCACCTCAGAGACCTTCAGATTGTCCTTGATGTTGAAGACAACGTACCGTCCACCACAGGTTTTAGAGAGCTGGTGGAAGTCTCTGTTTTCCTTTAGAAACCTCGCAGTTTCTGGGGAGTTAGGATCTGACTCCACTGTGAACAGAATCATTGTGAAGTCATTGACTCGAGAGCTAAGTGTGGTCTGGATGGTCTCTAACTCTTTCTTGTCTTCATCAGTGGGAGGATCCAAAGGCAAGACCAGGATGAAGGCGTGGACGCCCTCTGGTTCACTGAGGGTGATGCATTTGAATAATTCCCTCTTTGCTGCCTCCT
>JBBMJY010000024.1:1083619-1100564 GCA_037833715.1 Toxotes lorentzi
CACACACACACACACACACACACACACACACACACACACACACACACACACACACACACACACACACACACTTTGCTTTTGTTCCACCCTGCAGTGAAAGAAGTTTGTTCACATCCAAATGAAGAGAAATTAGATTATGGCTCTTTTGTATAAACTGAGCGACAGCGGCTCTGCTCTGAATTTAAGACATTTTGCCCCTAACCTCATTTGGGTTTTCCATGGCTGATTGTTCCCACAGAGGATGAGTGTGATGTCAAAACTCCACACTGGAGACGAGACCAGGACCGTGACTCTGTGTCCTCAGCAGAACAAACATTGACCACAGTAACCTGTAGCTCTCTTAAAAAAGACAGAGGATTCAAAACCTGCTGGATGAAAATGAAAGCGTTTAAAACAAGACAAAAAATAATTGTATTCAAAAGTCACTGAAAATTTGAGACATTGTGTAAATCCGTAGAATCATTTCAGACTGAGGGGAACTGAATAAAAAGTATGTGCTCTCAGCCATCGACTGACTCGAACAGTGAAGTTCTGCTTCCATACAGTCAACATTTATTGTCAGACAAATGTGGAGTACAGCGAAAATACAGATGGTAAAATATACTACGTTGCACTTGCTGCTGGTTACCATCAGCCACACTGGACCAGTCTGTGGCTTCAACAAACCTTACTATGAAAACAATCTGAACCATAGTCAGTGATCGTCCTCTGAAAGCAGCCCTGGTGCACACAGTGACCGGAGGCAGCCCAACATGAATCTGCTTCACTTGTTCGGAATCAGATTTAGATTTTTAGATTTAGATTTAACACGAGTAAATGAAACTCAAGTCTGAATTAAGAAAAGAAATCAGAGCTGGAACCTGTTGGAATTATAACTTTATTAAGCTGCCGACATGTGACAGTAAGAGTTCATTCATTTAAGTGAATTCAGATATACACACAACAGACACCATCAGACACGCACACAGCTTTAAAGACACACTGTCTATACACTGGCTCACACGAACACGAGCACGCACACACATTAAAGACGGACAGAGAAAACATTAGAGCCAAACCGCACACCAACACACAACAAAGAAAACACACACACACAACACACTATCAAAGCACACACACCCTGTGGTTGTTTACTCATGCGCGTTCCATCCAATCACAGCCTGTCGGCTTGACGCTCCGCAGCCCGGCCGCTGCCTAACAACAACAACATGTGCACCAACAGCAGAAGAAAGGGGGGGGGGCTCCTCTTCATATCCCAACTCACCCTCCTCCTCCTCCTCTTCATCCGTCTCCTCTTCCTTGTTTCCTCCTCTTTTACTGTAGCACTTTCCTTCTCTCCTTTCTTCTACATGTTTACATGTTCGCAACATTTAGCGGAGAAGAGGAGCATGTTTCACATAGAGAAGGAAGGAAAAAGATGTGTGGAGGAAGCAGAGGAGGAAGGAGGGGTGAGGAGAAGCTTTGCAGTAAAAACTTCACGGTACCTCACACTGACATCTCGTCTTATTTGACAAACCATTATTACCAGTATTATAATTGCCTCTATTGATTTTATAAGACTTTATAATCACGGGTAACGTTATCATTGATTACCAACAAAGCTTTGGCAACATAATGTGAACTGTACTTCATACCTGTAAAGAGAGGAGGACAGAGACATTTATGGGAGGACAGAGACACAGACAGGAACTTTCTGGAGTCAAACTTTGTCGATATGACGATACGTGGATAAAATGTGTGATTTTACTGTCTGCACACACACACACGCACACACTCACACACACAGTCTAACATGTTGTTGGTTTGGATCTTTTCGTGGAATTTGTTGACAATAACAAAAATATAGAATAACACCGGCCTTGTTCAAAACAGCCATCAACATACAACATATTTTTTTCAGCACATAAATAAAAGTACGGAACAAAGTGATCGTGTTCCAGCGTTTTCAGTCGTGCGTGCAGCGGAATGAGCTCACGCTTGTTTGCGACCCTCTGAGTCGTGATGGATGCAGGACACAGGTGGATGTTTTTCGTTCTGCAGATGTTTTTCACACATGTTTTTCAGGTAGTGTATGGCTCCGTGCAGCGTCCCTGAGAATGGTTTGTGGGTCAGTTCTGTGTTTTCTGTGGATCTATTATGATGATAAATGTAATGTACATACTGTCAAACTAAATGAGAAAAAGACAGAGATATAAACAGGAAATCAAAGACAGGATGGCTTAAAGCGGTTGTCATATGGTTCTCATAATGAAGACGAGAAGGAGGAGGACGAGTGTTAAAATAAGACTGGATCTGATGGATAAACAGGAAGACTGATCCAGAGATAGGGGCTGGTACTCCACCCACATTCTCTCCAGTATCAAACACTCACCTCCTTCAGGCTTGAAAAGTGGCTGTAAAAACTTTGCGCTCTGCTCTGTCATGGAGATCTGTGCTCAGTTTGTATTCGTGTCACGCCCCTCTGGACGAGACACACCCCTTAGAAAGGCAGAAAACACACTCTGCAGTGTTGGAGGCTGCATCTGCATAATTCTCCCATTTTGATGATGCATTTCATGCGCACTCCAAACCATATTGACCTGCGTTTTTTGTATATGCAGTGTTTGTAGCAAAATGAATTAAGAGTGGGCGAGCGGCGCGTAACGCGGGTGTCGATAGCGCCATCGGGCAACTTACAAATGGTGTAATTATCTCCTCATAAGGTTATTAGAGGATCAATGGTGCCTGGTGGCCTGATGGCAGAGGTGAGCTGATGAAGGATGGAAAATGGTTATGACAGCCCGACTGCAGAGGTGCAGCGCGGCGATGTTAGAGGGAGGCTGCTAATTTATGGAAAGACGTGAAAAAATGAATTATGAAAGAAAGACAGTGTAATATTCATGGATTAGTGTATAACATGTTCTTACACAGAAGACAAAGAGTCCCAAAGAGCTGGTGGACTGGTATAAACTGGCCCCACAGCCTTTTCAACCTGAACAACTAAATAAGTAATTTGTCATTAAAGAGCCCATATGAGCATCTTCTGCTTCCATGTTGGGTTAGGGTTAGGGTTAGAAAACTAAAATGTTGTGGTTAAGGTTTGGAAAAGGTTATGAAATTCTCTCTGTGCTGTCGAAGGGAAACGAATCGACTTCCTGCCAGCCCACATGCCAAGTTTTTCCCAACAAACCAGTTTTACAAAATGAAAAGTGAAACCATCCACAGTGAGTCAGAGTGAGACGAAGCCTCTTACTGTCATTTCAAACATAATGAAGGGTTATGGACTCCAGGTCTGTCTGTCAGTCAGACCACAGAACAGGACACAGCTGAATTGCGGGTCAAGTGAGGACAGCTGGCCTCAGCTGGTTCACCCCAAATCTAATTTACACACGTTTATATAATGTGTTTTTTCCTGTTAGTGTCATTTGTACTTGACTGTTTTATTCACGAGCAACACTTCTGCATCCTAAAGCCGTTCATCTTTTCTGCCTAATACATTTATCTCTCCGGCTTCTAGGTTCAGATAAAAACACGAGCACCACATAAAAAGAAAATACACAAAGGACGAATGCACGATGATGAAAACAATAACTGGAGTAAAATACAGACTGACTTTAACTGAGGAGTGTTGATAATAGTTGGTGTAACAGTCAAAGTTGCAGTGGGTTTATTCAGGTATATAAAAACTAACTAGGGCTGTGGTAACCTACCAGAAACAGACTGGAGGCCCAGTTTGGGCCCTGAGCCATAGTTTGAGAAACATTTGTTCGGTCAGTGAGAGAGGAACCGTCTGTCACAGTAACTGTACTAACAAACAGACTCCAAACAGCCTAACCAGACCCATAATTTCATTCACTGGGACCAGGAGCTGCAGTTCGCCCTGGGCGAGCCAGGCAGCTCTGGCCTCGGTCAGGACAGTGTGGTCCTGGCTTTGTTTCCATCACAGCAGCTAAAATGACTTTTCCTCATCAAGCATGGCACACAGACCAGAGTTCAGATCAAATGTAGACGAACAGAGAGCCACCTCAGAGGTTACTCTGAACCAAGAGTGGGTGAATTCAGTATTTAGCATGTTCTGGACTTAGCTCTGCAGGTTTCAGCAGGCCTAGTTAGCCCAGCTAGCCCTCTCCCCGGCCACGTCCTCCATCCTGTCCCGTGCATCCTGAGATTTCCTCAAACCGAGTCAGATAAGGAATCCTGTTCTGTTGGGGTTCTTGGCTGAAGGAGCCACTGAGCAGTGGTTTATTTTTTCCTCACTTCTGCTGTGAATGTGTATGTGTATGCAACCAAATCATTTCTGTCCGTTTACTTTTTGTCTCCAGTAAACGTCCCAGCCACGGTGGTGGAGGCCATGACCAGGCAGGAGTCCCTTCAGTCCTTCGGCAAGAACGGCAAACCCTCCTCGTCCTCCTCCTCTACCCCCTCCACCACCCTCCTGCGCTCCATGGTATTCCCCCACTCCCCCTGCTCAAGGAGTTTCTCCCTGTTGGACAAGGTGGGGGTCGGGGTTCAGTCAGACTCGAGTTTCGGCCAACTAGGGTCCAAGAACCAGCGAGTCCTGGCAAGCCCGACCTCCACCAGCCAGCTGAGCAGTGAGTTCAGCGACTGGCACCTGTGGAAGTGTGGCCAGTGCTTCAAAACCTTCACCCAGAGGATCCTGCTGCAGATGCACGTCTGTCCACAGAATCCTGACAGGTAAGCCAGCACCTGTGCACATGCCCTTTATTAACAGAAACATAAGAGTCAAGTTTATGGAACTTGCTGTACCACGGCTGCCCCCTCCTGAGGTTTTTTTTTTTTTTTTTAATCCCCGAAAAGGTTGAAAAATATCCACTCAGCTGTTTCATAGTCAAATTACTGTAGAAAGCTCAGTATCAGTGCATCTGTTTTAGAAGTTTGAGAAATGTAACAAGTTTACACAACAATGGTCGCCACCATTAAAGTCCTGACGTTCCTAAATAATAGATTTTAAATCAAGAAATAGTTACAAGATTTTTTTTTCCTGTAACTTCTGATGAATTAAGAGAATTAAATGAGATTTTTTACTTGTGCAACACCTGGAAAACTTTGTACAGCTGGAACATTAACATGAAGAACATTAGAGCAGCATTAGAGCAGTTTTTCAAAAGAAGCTGGAAATCCTGACGTTTAGTTGTAATTTATGATTTTGGTTATTTTATCATCACAGAGTTTGAGTGAGACAGAAAGAAGAAGAGTTAAGAGAGTGTAAAAGTGTTTGAGTGTGTATAACATCTGCCAACTTAATTATATACCGCATGGGTGGAGGAAGAGAGTGTGTGTGTGTGTGTGTGTGTGTGTGTGTGTGTGTGTGTGTACGTGTGTGTGTGTGTCGGGGGGACGGAGGATGTATTGGAAATTTTTTGCTTAGCTTTATTTTTTGTGGGGAGAATCAGAGCAGCGTATAAATCAGCGCTGTGCGTCAGTGAGAAATACCTCGCCTTACGGTGACGGGGCCAGGAAAACAGATGCCACTTATTCAATAAACTAATACTCATAGGGAAGAAAAATGTGGGCTGGATATGGAGGGGGGAGGGAGGGTCGATGAGGAGCTGCCTGTCAATAGGAAGGTTTTATGGGACAGAGGAGCAGATAAAATTCAGCTGAACAAGCCAAACAGAGCAGAGTCCCACAGCTCCAAAGTCCCACTGCTGATGTGGACTGGGTTTAGACCAGTATGCCCATCACAGCATCACCTGCCCATATGAAAAACCAAAGTCCTGGCCCCTCTTTCAGGCCCATGACCTCCGACCCCGGCCAGACAAGGTGTTTTCAAAGGCTTCTCCCTGAAGAGCATCTAATTCAGTCCTCGTGCTGTCAGATTTGATTTCTGTGCTCTGTCATCTCTGGGCCCCAGAGGATGACAGGGTGGAAAGTATTGCAAAACCATTCTTGTCCCAGAATGATGTAAATATAAACCTTGTTCTATGGTCACAGGACGACGGACAGTTTGTAGAAACGAGGGCAGAGCAGCTGTTATTGATACTGTTACCATAAAGTTTGAAACACGTCAAACACAAAATGTTGTGCGTGTCAGTCTTTCTGCTCGCTGGTGTTACTGTAGGAGGAAACACGCTGTGGAAGAATGGAGCTCAACCCTCAGTTCACAGACCTGTAGAGTCCGAGACAAGGAGCACTGAAGCTTTGGAGGCTGGTGGGGGGGCGGACACATACCTGACACCCTTTATGTTTGTCTTTATTGTAATTATTCACCCATCTGTGAGAGGCAGGTTTCCGTCTGCAGACACTGAACCCGTGTGTGTGCTGCTGTTTGAATAAAGGCACTTTGCTTTTTCACCTTTGACCTCTCTTTCTTTTCCTGTTTGATTTCCTAACACCGCTCTCCCCGTCTCCCTCGCCCTCCCTCTTTCCCTTCATACATATTTATTGACGTTTACTTGATGGGAACATTTGGAGCTGAAGACTGATGGCTCTTTATATCAGCATGAAAAAAACACCACACACCACCTCTCAGCTCCATCTCTTTCAGGTTTGTTTTTTTCTGCTGACTGTTTCTTTTTCGGAACTTTTTCTTCTTCCGTGTCATTTTTTCCGCCCTGTGTGTCATTTCAACAAAATCCATCATGAGAGGAGCAGTTTGTTTATGTCGATGAGGCCGGGGGAGCTCTCTCTCAGTTCAGCTTCAAACTGCTGTCAGGATGCAGGATACTGTTTAAGTTTTGAGATGGTGATGAGTTATGAATCAGGAACAAATCTGAGCATAAATGGACTGAACTTCAACTTATAGGTTTGATATATTACAAAAGAGACGCAGTATAAACCACAGCAATGACCTGAATTAATAACCTCTGCTTTATGATTGATGTGTTTACTGTACTGGTGTTTAAAACAGTCATTAGTGCTTTTAGTGAAAATGGAGTATTTTTGCTAAACGCTTTGATCTCCACCGTCCACAGCTCAGGTCTCTTTGTGGAGGCTGATGTTGTTTATGAATGAAGTATGGATGTGTACATGGATACAATCAGTCTGTTTATCAGAGGACAGGAGGTTTACAGCTGATTGAAAGTGTGCATCATCACAGAGTTGAATTTACAGAGGAATTAGATGTTAAATTTGCCATTTGTTTTTGTCTTCCATCAGTGCCTTGTCAATGATTTGGCTTCAGCTCGCTGTTCCTCAGTTAAACACTTAACAGTCTGTGCTGCTCATGTAACGGCTGCCGAAATCTTACAGGCGTGGTCGGTGCTTTACTCTTTGACAACATACAGAGTAATGTGCAGCATCTAGGAACTGATTCAAATTCAGATTTTGCAGATTTTTCATTGACTCAAAACCACGATTACATATTTTATCATGCATATGCAGTGTAATAATTAGTTAATGAAACTCCTGCTTTACGTGTAACGTGAGCCGTGTGAGGACATTCAGTGTTCAGGTTGGTATTTTCCATCCAGACATCAGATCTGCATCTAACCTGCCAATTAACTTTCACAGTACAAATCCCCAATTACCAATTACTGTTGCGCTCTAATTACAGGCTCATCATTGAGTAATCACTAATCCTGTATTTGTTGTATAATTTAGTTTAATGAGTTTAACCTTCATCACTGGATCTCTGCAAACATCATCTGTCAGTTTTCGTTGAAGCAGCATTCACTGGGCTTCTGTGTGAAGTACTTGAGTTTTCTGCACTGACCACGCAGCTCACTGGGACTTTTGACGTGAGAGGGGCATTGTGGGTAATCAGCAGCATCAATACCTTCTGACTGAAGTGTGTCCACATAGAGTCAAATCGAATACAGACCAAAACAACAGATTGTAAGAACATGCTCCCTCGGTGACGCTCGTGTTTTGTGGTAATCAGAGTAATGTCTGATATAATAAATGATTTATTGACGTTAAAATGCAACACGGGGCCTCTTTCATGTTCTGACCTCAGTCGAAGGCTCTCCGAGCCGAGAAAATTCTCAAAACACAATTAAGTCAAAATGTTTGCATTTCAGACCAAAGCAAGACTGTTTCTCTCTGCTGCTAAACAGTTGACGTTCAGGAGATTTATCACCCTACAGTGAAGACGTATTTGCATTTAGCACTAACACAGATGTGTGTTGTTCCTGCTGGACACACAGATGTGTTGAAGAACGACTTTTTTTCTTGTTGTCAGTGTGTAGCCGCAGGAGGAACCAACAATGATCCATCACAGTGATGGACTGCTTGTAGAAATTCCCTCAAAGTCTATTTTTATTTGTCATGTTTGCCACTATAATAAAAACCTACGTTGTGTTGCATGTGCATATGAGTGGATTTTAGCATGGTTAATGTCTTTCCTTGTTTGGTCTGTACAGATTTGCGGTGCTTCGCTGTCAGACGTCATTTGCATTTTGTGTTTTTGTAGTTTTACGTGGTGCAGTCAGGTTACAGTTCTTAGAGGCCTGAGACATTTCAGTTGCAGCTTGTTGCCTCTGTTGCCGCAGCATCATTTTTACCTGGTAACCAAAAGCAGGAAACACTTCAGAGGTTGCTTACGACAGCTGAGGGCAAACTGGCAGTGAACGCACCATTAAACCACAACAACTGGTGGTAAACTGGTTAAAGTGTTCAGTGTTCTTCAGAAAACCTCTATAGATGAAAACGTTTGCGGGGTCTGCTCGATGACTACACTACCCATAATCCACAGCCATCATCCCCACCCAAGGAATATCCAAGGCCCTGTCTGCAGTGACAGGACATTGGCTGTTCGCTTGGTTTTCGTTCGAGGCTCAGTTGATGAGAGGACATGATGTGAGCTTTCTGCTTTAATAGGTTGGTCAATACAGTCAGAGAGAAACAGACAGAGCGATGGATGTTTGTGGAAGAACAGACAGAAAAGTAGATGAAGGAAAAGGAGCTGAATGTGTTTGTATGAGCATCTACCACTGATTTTATTTGGACGTGCTCATTGTCTGCTCACATACGTATATGTATGTGTGTGTGTTCAGAGAACCATTGATTGTGTATTGACGAGGCTGGAGCAGTGATTTATAGCTGCTGGTCTCGGGGGAATAATGTCTTCATTCGAGGCGGACAGAGGAGTCGTCCTCGCAGCGCAGATATGACTCCGTATGGATTAGACCGACTCCACACGGGTCAATCGACACACTTCACTCTGCATCACTGCACGCTGCGAACACACACACATTCAAAAGCTGAGTCCAAAATCAACTGAAAGGCTCAGAAAATAGAAAACGAACCTGCCAAGGATCATATTTTATCCCATGATGCCACAGACAGATGGCATCATGGGACCTGTGATCTGGAAATAAACATTTCAGAACGATTCATTGAAATCATGCGAGTAAATGTTAAATAAATAATAATAAACTACACATATAGATTTAAAAATTGTATTGTTTGGGCTACATGTACAAAGGCTTTTATTTTGAAGCCATGAGGAAATAACCTGCCCTGAACACTGTGTTTTATGTTGGTGTGACTGACACAGAAATCCACTTGTTGGGTTTTTCTTTGTTTGGCCGGGGCGTTTTCAGTTAGATGTTTTGCTCTTTGGCAGATGGAGAGTTGCAGTCTTGACCTCTGACCTCTCGCTGATGACGTGAAAACACGTATGTGTGCCAACAGACTTCGTTCCCATGCAGTCGTAATAGTTCGGCCTGTGTGGAGCTGGTTTTCATGCAGTCTGTGTCTCACACACACATTCTGCCTCTTTCAGCAGCTCATGTGTTAAAGGTGTGGACACAGCGACACGTTGACACTGACTCTGTTGTCGTTACCACATGTTGTGTTGAAAGGCGACACAAGGTTTATTGTCCCGAACCACATTTCACAGATGTGTCGAAAATGACTAATTTTATGGATCTCACACACACACACACACACACACACACGGAGGCGAGACTAAGTGGGAACACCATATCAGCTGGTTCTATTCTCATCACCCGTCCAAAGTAAGTATTATGAGTTCGCCTGTGAACCAGATCGAAGCGTCTATTTTGTGTTTTTGTTCGCCGGTTGCGTGTTTACTCTGAACATATTTGGCCGTCAGTGCTGTCAACAGGCTGTAACACCGTCAGACTCAGAGACTGTGTGATGCTAACGGGCACCAGCAGAGATGTAACTCAGCTTTGTACAGTAATAAAATTAGTATTGAAAGAGACAGAGAGACCGTTTAATAGCATTAGACACATTATTCAGAGAAAAGCTGGTTTGGTTGAAAGAGCTGAAATGATCAGCTGGTTACTGATGAACAGAAAATGAATTTTAAATGTCAGACATTTATTGGTTTCAGCTTAAATCATCAGCAGATTAATCTATAATGAAAATAACAAACTGATGTAGATGTTAAAGCAGAATGTCAAACATTTAGTGCTGCAGCTTCTCTGACGGGAGGATTTGTTGCTTTCCTCGGTTTTATATCGTTACGAACTGAATATTTCTCACTATTTTCTGACTTTGTATGAACAGCAGTGAAAATATTCATTCGTTGCGGCCCAAGTTGCGCACGTTTAACTTCCAGCTTTTCTTTTGCTGCATTTTGGGAGTTGAAAGCTGAAAAACTGCATCACTGCACTGCATTAAAAAAACAACACACAAAGCTGCTTTCAGCACCTGTGAGACCATGAAACGTGGCTCAGGAAGTCCAGTTTGAGTTCTGTGATTCATGAGGACACAGTGTCTCCACGATCAGCAGGTTAACAGCAGGATTACGTCTATCAGACATCGCACTGCGTCCAAAGTTGATCGAGGTTCAACTTGTTTCTTGGAGAACCCTGTGTGTTTTTATGATGTCGTGAGGAAGGTTTCCTGTCCTGTTTTTTATAAGTTGTATGAGGCTCTTGCTAAACTGTGGAACAGTGGGAAATACCCACATCGTGTGTGTGTGTTGATCCGAGCATACCTTCTGATGGAGGTATGCTTCACCTCCTCCTCCTTCTGCTCTCCACTGTAATAAACAATAACCGGGCATTAATCTCCCGGCCTGCTGCCTTAATAAATAATATCCACACATTCATCAACTTAAACTATTCACAATCAATGCAGCTCTTCATAGAAAACCCACCTAATAAATAGTGGTGCGGCCCACTGAGGCGTGAACTTATAGACCAGCCGGCTGATAAATGAACCGACCCCCACGGCGAGACGCCTTTTATGTGGAAAACTGCAAGTGAGAATTTTTCGATTTTATATTACACTATTTTACTCTTATTACTTTCCTCTGCGTGCGTGTGTGTGTGTGTGTGTGTTCTCCGTACATCCTCTCAGGGTACAGTAGGTGTTGGTGATTTATTGGAGCAGTGAAGATGTTGGTCTATTTGTTTTATTCTAGTTCTGGGCTGTTTACCTATTTGTAAGGTACTGATGTCAGAGTTGTGTCTTATTGGTTTCAGAATAAGAATCACTTTATTTTCCGAGCACAGGCAGTCGCGCTGCTGCACACACATACACAACAAACAGTAATAAACAACACAGTGATACACAGTGAAGATACAGTGAAGACATAACTACACAACACATTTTGTGTAGAGACCTGAATTTAAGGATTGTTGAAACTAAATTTGAGGGATAAAGACTGAAGCTTGTGATGTGATCTGTCATTAGTTGCTTTTTTACTTTTACTGCACTGGTTTGTTTTCATGCCAAATAATAAGGTGTAAGTTCGTATTATATTATAAGATTTTAGTGCAGTGGTGATGGTGGTTTTGTTGCCATTTACAGTTAAATTGAAAATAATTAACCCTGATATTGATGCATTGATGATGGTAAACAGTCAGTTACCTCAGGGTTTGGGAAGATGATGACGTTGGATATCGTATTGATGATTAGTTCTTAGTTTAACAGTGAAGGCGTCGGCTGTAGGTGATGATGACGGTGATGATCCTGGCACCGACTGCGTCGATGCTAATCATCACAGTGCTAACAGTGTCATTAGAGGCGGGTTTAATAATCTCAGCCTCTTCATCGTGTCTTTAATGTGATTGACAGAAGACAGACGGCAGCGAATCGCCTCAGAGCTCTGAGCGTCTCCGTCGTCGGCTCGTTAACACGCAGCCTCTCACTGTTTTAGCGGGGAGCTCCTGTGTTGGTGTCTGAAAACAGAGAGCGTGGAGGAGATATGAGCGGACGCTGTGATCACACTGGAAGTTTCCTGTAAGTTCAAACACAATAAGCTGATAATATGAGCAGGAGACTGTGTTCAACCCAATAAACAGAAGCAGTGTGAGATTAGATCTGCTGCTGTATGGAAGCAGGACACTCTATTAGCACACACACAGCTATTGTTTGTTTCAGTCTGATTCACTCCCACTGTGAACTGTAACACACACACACACACACACACACACACACACACACTCACTATCTCTTTATATCTATCTCTCCTTTTCTTGTTCTGTTACTGTCTCTATCTCATTCTCTCTATCTGCTATTCCTCACACACACACACACACACACACACACACACACACACAGTGATAGATGATCCAGTCATGATCTAGGCCTGCATTGTTGATGAGGGTCATGCTGCCATGGTTACCGGGGCAGAGTCCGACTCCCCCTGCCCTGTGTGTGTTTATAGACCTTACTCTGTGGTTTCTTGCCTCATCTCTCTCTCTCTTTGTCTGTGTGTGCGTGTCTTTAATGTGTGTTTTTTATCCGTGTATGTGTTTTATGTGTGTGTTGCTGTTCTGTGTGTAGGCTTGTGTTTTTGTTTTCGAACATAGATTTTACCTGAACGTGACAGAACAGAGAAATAAAACCTGTCTGATATTTTATCTTCAGTCTGTTTTTCTTTTCATTCATTAAGAAATCCTGACTACACATATCCTGTAATGACTATCTGAAATTAAATCCCACACGTCTGATCTTTGTTTCCTGTACGGATCAATAAAAGTTGAAGAGTTAAACTGTGAAAGTGCTAAGAGAAGATGAACATCCAGGTGCTGCCATGATCTCGATCTCCGTTTCTCACCTGTCTCACCTGTCTCATCTGTCTGTCTATCTGTCTGTCTCACTCGCTCAGACCGTACCAGTGTGGCCACTGCTCCCAGTCCTTCTCTCAGCCATCAGAGCTGAGGAACCATGTGGTGACGCACTCGAGCGACCGACCCTTCAAATGTGGATACTGCGGCCGGGCGTTCGCCGGTGCCACAACACTCAACAACCACATCCGCACGCACACCGGAGAGAAGCCGTTCAAGTAAGTAACAGTGAGTACCCCCACCCACCCGACCCACCCACCCACACAGTCCTCGGCTCCCTCCCGCCTCATGCAGCCTGGAGCAGGGCTGACCAGCTTCACTGAGATATGACTCCCAGCTAACACCTGCTGACGCCCTCACTTCTGCCGTCTCACACCTTCGTTATCACGTCCTAAAGATCTTTTTCTGATGAATGAAAATAAACATGTAATCTGTTTTCACTGATCCAAACAAAACCAACCTCCTCAGATTTGTTGTTTTGGTATCGTTATGAAAAAGAGACAGTTGCATCATGCAAATTGATGTCATCCATAATGTTTCTATCTGTGGTCCATCTTATACATTCATAATACACTAAAGCTCCTTTCACACTGGACGAAAAACCCGCCGACATCTGGCTTTTGTCTTCAGTGGGAAAGGATATGATCTGGACTCAGTCCTGGGTCACATGGCTCTGCAGTGGTCTCGGGTGTTTATCGGCTCCGGCTCTGATCGGCTGCAATGGAAACGTGGCACTCGCACTAACTTTCAATCCTTTTCCGACACGATGCTGTGACGCACATCGAAGTTCAGGAACGTTTATGCTAAATCTTGCTGAATGAACAGAAAGGTTGGACAAACACTGCCTGAAGGATTCAGTTTGACTAACTCAAGACTCACTGATCCATAGGATCCATAGACCAACTCAAAGGGTCAAAGGCCACGTGGAATCCTGTTAATGTGAAAGGTGTCAACTGACCCCACACGGGATGAGTAAGAAATGTTCATAATTCTGAATAAGGATCAGTGTTGGTTCAATAAGACCAACGAATCCAAGCAGACACGTCAGAGTAAACAGTTAAAGAAAGCAGCTTTAACTTCTCACATCTCAAAACATCGTGTCCTGTTTCACAGTTTCACTTTGTAAATATTTGAGACACATCAGCCTTATGGACCTATTTTTTTCCTTTATTCATGTTCCCTCTGTGAACATGGGAATACTTTGTTCTCCTGTCAGAGCCGGTGTGATGTTGGCCGTCGAGGAAAATCTCACCTTGTTCTCGCGTTTTGCTCGTTGTGGATCGCTGTGGATGAGAGCATCAGCGAAACGTCCACAGCGTTCAGTGTGAGTACAGACGAACCTCGATCACAGCGGCGAGCAGCCTGGTAATGAATCTCTGAGACTGAGACGGCTCATTTCCATTTTTTCACTCTGAAGACTGATATAATTAGAGGACAGGCCACACTGCAATTAGGGGTTTCTGGATCCTGCTGTCATTCCGTCAGCAGTGTGGGACAATAAGGAGACTCCCAGTGGACAAAGGGGTCAGCATTAAGTGAGAGGGCAGGAGGACACAGAGTAAGAGAAATAAAAGAAAGTGAGAGAGCTAAATAAGGGATATGAGTTGTGGGAAATCTAGAGGACACGTATCAGGGGACAGCTGGTGGAAACGAATTAACGTTCTTAATAAGCAATTGGAGAAATCTGAACTTGCCATTGATGTAGAGACTGAAAGGGCGAGAAGAACGGAGAGGAGGAGCGTGGAGGAACAAGAGATCACGGTGTAAAAAGTGAAACGACAAGCACCGGCGAGAAATCCGGTTAAAGCAAATCAGCGTTCTTAATAAGCAATCGGAGAAAACCCCGAACCTTTTCATCAGCACTTCAGAGTCTCGGTGGAGGCAGAGTGGGACAAAGACAATCATGGACGGGCGTCAGAAATCTTTAGCAGATCGATGGCCTCGAGGAGTTATCTCCTTTCGGACGGTGCGGCGGATAGATTAAAGCTGCCACTGTCACTTTGTCAAGAGGAAAACGCTCAACTTTATTTTCCTGCTGAGGAGACGGAGGCAGAGATTCTGTGTGGTCGGCAGCTTTTCAGCACCGATACTCGCTGCACTGTCAAACTGCTGCTGCTCGTTTCTCTGCTGTTTTCTGTTCAGTCTCTCACACCAAACATCTCAAACTTTAAGTGTCGTCCTGAGGACTGTGATAAGACGCTCCTGGTTCCTTCTCCTCAGGTCGGGGCTTAGGTGTGAGAGAGTGCTGCTCACTTTGTTCACTTCATTTTCCTCTAATCATATTGGCCCTTCGTTCAATTCAAGTCAGATTTTTTTTTCCGGCCCAGCCTCACCCTGCGTCCTCAGACCCTCGGCGTCACTGAGGCACGAACGAGAGAAGCTCGATGACTTAAAACCTTTCCGTTTCTCATGAATTGTTTTTGAATATATTGCTTTAGAGCCTGGTCCAGTATGAAGGCAGCGTTTCCACGTTTGTTTGTCAAAGGTTGTGTGGGAGTCTGGTGGGAGCCTGAGGGACCGAAACAATGAGCTGAAAGAGGCTAAAAGCTGCACGGAGCTGCAGAGGCGGCTGTTTCTCCTCAGCAGGTTTCAACTCTACAGACGTCACTGTCACGTGACAGGAAATGATCTGATTGAATATCATCATCTTCAAACAAATGTAGTTTGTGTCTGGCTGGAGTTTCAGGTTCATCGCGCACAAACACCAGCAACAGATTCTGACACGTGTGGTTGTGATCAGGGTTTGAACTGTCCAACAGTCCGTCTTACCGTTGCTGTTGATGGACACTTCTTGGACGTCTCTCTGCCTCTTTCTGGTCCCATCAGTCTGTGACTGAACACGATCTGTGCCTGTTTACTTCCTGTTGTGTGCTGTCGTACAGAGGAAATTAAGATTAGAGGTGAGCTGAAGCTTCACTGATCCTTGAGGGAAAGTGATTAAAGCTGCCTCTGTCATTTTGTCAGGACAAACTGCTCGACGTTATTTTTCCCTGCTGAGAACAGGAGGCTGGTCAATATCCAGCGGACTGCAGCCGCCTCGTCTCAGCCCCGGCCTTTGTTCTGCTGGAGAACCGTCTTCGTGTGAGTCCTGGTGGATAAGTCCCTGTGACAGAGACGCTTCAGAGGAGCTTTGATGTCAGGAGCCGTTGTGGTTTTGTAGATTTACAGACGAATAAGAGCAGGAACGTCCAGCTTCAGGGCAGAGCGAACGAAGGAATCAAACGGGAGATCCATCTGCTGCACATCTCTCCAGAATGAATAGCACTGTTTACAAGTGTGTAAGAAGCCTCACGTACACACTTAAACACACACAACCTACAGACTGCAGTGTTCAGGTCTCAGGTCTTGTTTTTCTCCAACAGACAAAGTGTCTGTTGTCTATTGTTATTTATTGTAAGTCTGCGTTTCTTAGAAATTCGTTCATTTCATTGGAGGCATCACGATCAGCTGATCTGCTTCAGTAAACTGCAGTGAAGTGTGACACTGGAGTTTGTGGCGTTGACCCGTAGGAAACGTTTCCTAGCCGTGTTGTCTGCGAGAGACCCGAAGGAGCCGGCGAGTCCAAAATGGAGGACGCTAACAGAGGACGACTGTGAATGTGGACAGATTAAAATCCACCTGCTGTAACACATCAGGTGACATAGTGTGGTTCCGTCCACACTGATGCTGCTTCAGTACAAAAAGATATGTCTCTCCTCCCTGATCCACACCCCCCTCCCCCCACAACCCCATCCATCTAACAGCATGTTAGTCTTGTTTCAGGGCTGTTAAGTCCAATTCCTCAACACAGCTTTCTCTTTGAAGAGCCACCCCGCACACACACACACACACACACACACACACACACACACACACACACACACACACACACACACACACAGACTAAAAGCTCCCTCTCTTCTTTCTATTGAAAGTGACAGTGACACTGCCTCAACATGTGTGTGTATGTGTGTGTGTGTGTGTGTGTGTGTGTGTGTGTGTGTGTGTGTGTGTGTGTGCGTGTGTGTGTGTGT